>JAODAL010012063.1:0-97025 GCA_025379985.1 Phyllomedusa bahiana | reverse complement strand
ACCACCCCCTATCTCCCCGCGCGTAAAATGCATCGTATTGTAGGAGCGGGAAAAGAAGGCGAATCCATAGTTCACTATGAGAGCCATGGATTACCGTAATTATGGGGCGCATTTCCCCGCGCATTAAGCACAATACACGGCAAAATACTAGACAATGCGCCCCAAAATAAGCCTTGTGAACATACCCTAAGGGTATGTTTACACGGTAAAATTTCGGTACGCATTTCGCATTGTATTTGCGCTCTAATACGAGCGAGATGCGTGGCGAAATTACGATAATCCATAGTTCTCCATTACGCCTCCTCTCCCCGCTCATCACATTTAAGATCGTTTTGGGAACGCGCAGGAGATAAGTGACATGTCAATTACTTGCGTTGAATACGCGCCACGAGTAATGAATGTCTAGGCGCCGATGAGCGCAACTCCCAAACACCCGCCGTAACTGCGGGGCGTACTGTATGCCCCGCAATTACGCCGTGTGAACATAACCTAAGACCGTGTTGTACGTTTTACACTGTCTAAGAGTTACACAGGATTGATAAATTGGCCCCAATGTTTCCATACGGTGATTTAGCGTAGTAAAGCCATCAGTGGCTTATTGTGTTGTTGTGGTGCTGTTTTTGTGTGGCGGCCATTGTTGCCACAATCCTTTGCCTCTAGAGAGCAGTGCTCCACATTCAGGAGGCTAGGTCTGGTAGCATGGGTGGTGTTGGGCCATTGGGTTGCTCCCCTTGCTGGTGTTGCCTATAGGTGCTCCAGCTATGAGAGTAGAACACACGTTTTTTTCGCTGTCTCATCTTTGTGCTTACCTTTATTTTCATCTTTGTGCTTACCTTTATTTTCAATATCGTCTCGGCATCATCTAGTGACAAAGTGATAGAAGAAACTATGCCCATATGGGGAGAGCACCATATAGGTGTGTGGGGATTTGAAATTGCCTTTTACACTCCACGAAGCATCTGCATATCGCAAGGCATTATCCGCTCATTTCCCATCATGCCTTGTGGCAAATAGTACACAGAACTGCATCAACCCCAGAGCAGTATTATGATTATGGGGTTTATACCACAAAGGCATTTCGTACCTGGCTTGTCATCTTCTGCTTTTAGTGCGTTTAATAGAGGGCGTGTATGATTTGTTCGATCTACGTATCAGGTGACCCAGCAGGCTTGACATCACCATGCCTTTCCCCAGTGTGCTCACTCTAGTCAAACTAAGGTCTGTTTATGTAAAGATATGTGAGTAGCTACTATGTAGCTGAGTGGTTAGTACTTCTGCCTTTCAGAATACGGGTCCTAGATTCAAGTCCTTGCAGGAACCAAACATAGATTTTTTTTCCACACTGCACTTTCCTGTTTAAGGTCATTTTTTATTTATTTGTACTGTTTAATTAATTACTAAGGAGTACAGAGGACAGGAGTAGAGTGACAGCACCTGAGGTTGAGCACTCGCTCTGCAAAGAGTGTGTGTGATTACTAAGGAGTACAGAGGACAGGAGTAGAATGACAGCACCTGGGGTTAAACACCCGCTCAGTAGTGAATGTTTGTGATTACTAAGGAGTACAGAGGACCAGAGTAGAATAGAATGACAGCCCCTGGGGTTGAACACTCCCTCTGCAGTGAGTGTGTGTGATTAATAAGGAGTACAGAGGGCAGGAGTAGAATGACACCACCTGGGGTTGAACACTCAGTAGTGAGTGTGTGTGATTACCAAGAACTGCATGGGACAGGAGTAGAATGACAGCACCTGGGGTTCAACGCTCACTCTGAAGTGAGTGTGTGTGATTACTAGACAGGGAAGAGACTGACAGTAGCTGCCTGAGAAGAGAGGTGATGTCTGAGCATGTGCGGCCAGGACTGAGGAGCTCTCGGCACTGGTGTGTATCCCCTAGAGATGAGCTGTACACTATGGATAAGTAAGGGAGCAGTTAAAACAAACATGGTGCAGAATTTTTAATAATGATAAATGGTGGAAATGTTTATTCTTTAATTTTCAATCTTCCCACGTCTTTTTTACTTTGCGGTAAATCCCCTTTAATAAAAAATGCTTCTGTAAAGTCGCTCATTAGGATCACACACTGTTCTGGGCCGACCTACGGATGTGAAGTCAAACCTTTCTTCCACAGTCTGCAGGAGAGGAGCAGTCCTACAGTAGAAAGGTTATTTAAGTTACCGCCACTGAGCCCTTGATCAATGACCGCCTTTGTAGCATGAATCATCCCAGCACCAAGGTTTTTCATTTTGTCAACATTGAAAATTTGAAAAATTGATGAATATTTCCACTTATCTTCAAGGTTAACTTTCCAGATCAGGATCAATGGAGAAAAAAAATTCACATACAAAAAACAAATATATATATTTATATATATATATATATATATATATATTATATATCTATCACAAGGTTAGTGGAGAGGAGAAAATAATGGTGCCGGGTATAGCAACAAAATGTATTAAATCACAGAGAGGTGACTGGTGGACACTAGTGTTGAATAACATTAAAGCAGATCTGGCAGCAAGGTATGGATCTGGGGATCCTGAGGAATCCTGTGCTCAGGCATATTTAGGGCGACATGTCAGAAAAGAGGCGCTTCCACGCTAGTTTTAAGCTGCATTAAATGAGTGTATAATGTGCCTGAATGAATAAATCTGGCGTGTGGTCTGCCTTGTATAGCATATGTAAGGACTCGCTTGCGTCCGGACGCCATCTTGGTCACGCTTGGCTTCCGGGATCGCCGTCTTTCGTAGCCGGAATGGCGCTCAGAAACGGGATTCATTCTTTCTGGTTTAAAACTGGCGTCAGCCAGCTTTATTGAGGCTCAGGATACATGTACAGAAATAAACATATGAACAAAAACCTCGGCCACTACCTAAACACATGAAGTAGAGAACCCTCTCTAACGTGACCTGGATCTACTGTCTAGTATCACAACACAGCAACTTCTACTTCACCCAGTCTCCTACTGGGTTCCAGCTTTTCCTGAGCCTCTGGGGCGAGAGCCTCCTTCAAGCTCCACTGCCACTCCAAACTGCAGGTAGCAGACCACGCACCCTGAAGCACCAGGCCTTTTATAAGCCCCCAGGAAGGTTCCAAAAACCTGAACTGGAAAGCGGGAACGGTCTCCCACCCAACGCTATGACCGTCATGGGAAAAGCCAGCCCATAATAACCGCACAGCAGCCATACAAGATACATGCGTCAGCAACGTACGGCTACTGACATTAAATAGCTGGCTTCCCCCACCGAGACCAGGTCCTCGGTGGTGCATTGGCTGCAGGATACCTGCTGTACTCCCCCCTACTGGCAGAAATCTGTGACCATCTAAGGTCGCTCTGCCACACATATTTAATGCTCCTACTTTAGACATATAAATAATAATCTTTATATAGCGCCAACATATTCCGCAGCACTTTACAATCTGGAGGGTATAGGTACAGACAAAAAAAACATACGTTGCATAATGAAAAGCTACTTACAGATGAGAGGGCCCTGCTCGCAAGAGCTTACAAACTATTAGGGTGTACGGGAGAGACGAAGGTTAAGAAGTGCTATATTTACAATGGTCCAGCCATGTGACATAAATATGGGGTGGTTTTATGTTGAATTCGGATCGACCTGCCACCCTGACAGTACATCTATATACAGTTAAGTGCCGAAAATGAGATGAGTGCTCTAGGGAGTGAGGGAGGGGGGGGGGGGCTTAGCTATTAGGGATTCTGGTAGGCCAGCGTGAGAAGATGTGTTCTCAGGGCCCTCTTAAAACTGTGAGTTTTGTGAGTGTGCCTGATCGCCCCCCCGGGTAGGGATGTTCCAAGAACTGGTGCTGCACGTGTGAAGTCTTGGAGTCAGGCATGGGAGGTTCAGATGATTGAGGAATGCAATTTGATATCATCAGCAGAGCGGAAAGAGCGGGTCGGGTGATAGACAGAGACTAGGGAGGAGATGTAGGGAGAAGCAGCACTGTGGAGAGCTTTATGGGTGAGAGTGCTTGTTTAAAGGTGTTTCGTACTGGATGGGCAACCAGTGCAGCGAGTGACACAGGGTAAAAGGCATCAGTAAAAGCGGCTGGAGAGAAAGATGAGCCTGGCTGCTGCATTCAGGACAGATTGGAGAGGGGAGAGTTTACAGAGAGGGAGACCGATAAGCAAGGAGTTAAAGTAGTCGAGATGAGAATTAATAAGAGCAACAATGAGAGTATATACCAAATAAAAGGCGCATAGCAGATCATTGCTGGCATATTTGATGCTCCTACTTTAGGCGCATTCAAAAGTGTCTAATGCGTCTAGTTTTGGTGTATTACAGTTCATTTATATAGAGAATACGACATCAACAGTTTTTTGGTGCAAAATGCACCAAAAAAATGGTGCAGCCCTAGTGGGACATGTCGCCCTTGGTATTTAATGCTGCCAGGGTGGCCAGACACACTCGTGTCCATACACAACATACCTTGCCTTTCAATGGGATCAGACATCAACCTAAGCATTATTTTTTCGCCAATATTCTCTTGTAAGATATTAAAGGGGTTTTGCCATGATGTAATGTTGACGTGGCATCCTTTAAAATGGGTATTTCATCATTTTTCTAAATATATGTGATTACAAAAAAGTGAAGCCTGTGAGAGCTACAGCACTGCTCAGTCCCCCTTAGTTTCCTGACAGTTTACATTAGGCACGACTAGGACACTGATAGGAGCTGATCTGGCCACGCTTGCGTGTTTGCACTTTTTATCTGACAGGGAACATGAAGGAGCTTGCAAGGGGCTGGGGAGAAAGTGCAGTGTATGAGGCTGTCTGCTGTATAGAGAATGCACTAGTTGTAATGTAATTATTTGAGTGAACATTGCAGACGCTCCCTTCTTCCTCGCTCTCTGCTCACCCCCTCCCTCTCACCCCCGCAGCCATTCATGACTCAGAATGCTTTGTATATCTTCTCTCCTGAGCAGATAAGAGGTAAGGAACTCACTTCATGGGAAAACCCCTTTAAGGGACAAAATGAATTGGAAGAGTGGGATAAGTTATCCCTATTAAGAGAACACATGCCCGGCTGAACCTAGTGTGCATGTGTAAAGTGAGGATAGAAGAAAAAGCTGTTGGGATGACTGGTCACCCCTGGGGTCATTTTGGCGTTGAGCTGCTCCTCTGTAGTGCGTCTTCCACCCTCACTCCGCTTTGTAGCCTCTCATGTTCACCTTTTGCTCCAATTGTCTGTGGTGCCCCATAGTTTCCACATGGCTTATTCACAATGGTGCCATTTGTCTACTGCCGATGCACTTTACCCACAGCAGCCACCAACGTAGTTTCAGAAATACCACCACCCTGCGGATGAAAGCGAATAATTATTCGAATGTGGATAAATTGCCCCATTTACCATGACAGCAATGAGGGATATGGGGGCAGACAGCCCATCACACCTTATAAACCCACCAAACCAGGACTTCATGAGTTTCGAAGACGAGTGCAAATGTGCTCAGGATAATATGACTTCACTGTGTCTATTAAAGACTTTGGCTTTTGCTAAACTTTACTGATTTCTGATATTTGCCATTTTTTTTTAGTGTGAGGAATAATTGTCCCTGTGTAGTTCTGGCCGGGTCCTCCCGTTGTGGCCCATGCTCCATCTGCGTGCCCATTGGCACAGCTTTCACTCTGAATGCAGATAAAAGCAGTTTGATAGCTCGGATTCGCTCTATTGCAGATAAACAGGAGTTTTACCTTCATTACCGGGCGGCCATTAACAATGAAACGGCTTTTGGCTGACTTGCGGATTGGCACCGCTTCAGCCGCATTGTTGCCTCAACATCTTCAACCAGTCTAAAGCTGCTAAATAGACTTAATAAATGGCTAATACATATCAATGAAGGCTGCGCTCTTCCATACCGCTCACTGATTGGCAGAGCTGAATTTAGTACATGGTGTCCGTGAACTAATTGCGTCGTTTTTATGGCCTGTTACTATGTAGCAAGACAAATTGGGAGACGTGTTCGAAGAGCCAACGTTGACTTATTTGTTGCACATTAAATGCACAAAATTCAATCCCAATTCCTGTTTCCTTCATCATATTGTATATATTGTGTAATGAAGTGGTAAGTACTGAAGGCTAAAACCATTCTGAGTCCAATGGCATCAACTAAAGGGGTGTTCAGGGACCGAAAGTGCTTGTCTGGTCTACAGTATTAAAAGTATTTGTAGAATAGAAATATTAGAATTTTCAGATATTCATGTATTGAAAATTTGGTTTGCACAGCTTTCATAGACTAATATGTTAGCCCTTGTCTGCCCAGCAGTATGGTCTAATCCACAGATCGGTCCTATATATATGTATGTATCTACGGGCTAAATGAAAAGGACCAAACATGATGTCACACCTCACACGTATTATGGCATTATTAATAGCATTGTTATATGGTGTCCGTGGGCCGAGTGAATAGGACTGATGCTGGAATCATTTTGTATTAGGAATAATAATATCACTCTGGGTTTGATGCAGTTTTGTGCTCAGTATGGGTATATTAACACAATAAATATTTTACACGAGTTCCGATGTGTATGGTGCAACAAAATACATGTAAAAAGGTACATGTACAGTGCCAACTATTGCTTTCAATACATCCCAAACTGCTGCATAAATTTTAGTATCGTGGATTTAAAATTTGTGTCGCGTTAAGAAAAAATTCTTGCTACTGTGGTGTGTAACACAAACAAACAAAAAATAATTGTTGCTATCTTACCTTATGTTACCTTATGTGTACTGGCTTAATTTTAAACACCACCTATTAAGATACCATGTTGTTTTATATATAATATATATATATATATATATAATATTTATATATATAATTATATATATATACATATATATATACATATATTATATATATTTTATATATATATATATATATATTATATATATATATATATTATATATATATGGATTTTTTCATCTTTTTTGCATCGAAGCCTATCTTGGGAGTGCTGCTTCTCTTTTTTTCTTTAATATATATATATATATATATATTTATATTATAAAGAAAAAAAGAGAAGCAGCACTCCCAAGATAGGCTTCGATGCAAAAAAGATGAAAAAATCCACGGCAACAGAATAAAGCAAAAAAGTGCTTTATTCCCCCATGCTGAATGAGTGACGTTTCAGCCCCACGCGGAGAGCTGAAACACACACAAACACATACATACATACATACAACATATATATCATACATACAACATACATACATATATTTTTTTTCTTTCTTCTTTCTTTGCATCAGTTGAAGCTGGTAACGTCGATTGATGGCCACATCAGTACAGATACCATGAGATATATATGATATATATATAAATATATATATATATAAATATATATATATAAATAGTATATAATATATATATATAATATATATATATATAATTTGTGTGTTTTGTGTGTAAAGTAACAGTTTGGAAGATTCAGAAGAAAAAGAAGTAACAGTTCAAAGTGAGCACCGTCATCTCTCATCCTTTTGATAGTGCCCACTCATGACACCTCTGTACTTCCTTTTTCTTTTCTGAATCTTCAAACCGTGTTACTTTACACACCCAAACACACACACATATTATATATAATATATATAAAAATATAAATAAATAACATGGCATCTGTGCAGATGGTTTTGTAGTGTTATCACTTTATACTGTGTCTTGTTTGTTACTTTGTATATCTTTGTATACTACCTGCCTTAGTTTTGTGCTTTTACTTAATTCATTTAGCATGATATAATTAGGGTTATGTATCACTTGACAGTACGGGTAATTTGCTGTTTTTATATATTGTTGTTTAATATACTTGGAATAAAATAAATCTGTTACTTTCATATTTATGGCGTGTGATGTGTAGGTTATTCGCTGGCCTCCCTGTAGTAGTAGAATGTAAATGTAAGAGCTGATGAAGTGATCATTTTGTGTTTCAGGGGTTCCTCCTACTTAGAATCTCCTACCGACCATCGAGAAAGTTATGGGAGCCCCAGCTTTTACCCGCAATCCCCACGATCGGCGCAGATGATGGGTTTTCGAGACAATACAGTGATACTTGATGAAATGACTCTCTGCCACATGGTCCAAGACTGCACAACAGTGAAGACACAACTTCTGAAGCTGAAACGTCTACTGCAGCAGGTAAGTCTTCTGTGACGTTACGTGGAACAAGAAAAAGTAAAAAAACAAACTTCAGGTTCTAAAACTAGGGTGTCAAACTCATTTTTACCATGGGCCAATAGCAGCATTGTGGTTGTCCTCAAAGGGCCATTGGACGGTGGCTCGGTGCCTTGGTAGGACTGTCAGAGCTGTGCCACCACCTGTATATTGCACACCAGCTGTGTCTAAGCTCTTGGGAGCCACATAAAAGAGCATGGTGGACCAGATTCGGGCCTCGCACCTTGAGTTTGACACCTGTGTTCTAAAACAAAGACCTATACATACTGAGGACAATAAAATGAGTTTATAATGACTCATCTGGGTGGCACGCAGGCAGACTGGAGAGTGCAATGGATTTTACCCTAGTCAAACTTGAACTCCTGTACAGAGATAGGGTCTTCTTTAAAGAGTACTCCCACATTGCTACCCCTGAAATGGTCGTCCACAGTGACATCTGACAGGTATACCATTTGGGGACCTAAGGGGTATGGAGCAACATACCATAGTTGGGACAAGCGTAGTTCTTGTGTGGTCTAAGACAAATCAGGGGGTAGGCTTTGAGGTTGAAGATCAAGCCCAGGTCAATGAAGACTTGACTAGGAAAGTCAGAAATTACAACAAAGATCAGGCATGGGGATAAAAGAAAGTGTCACTTTAAATAGCTGCTGTATCTCCGCGCTAGAGGAGGGAGCAGTTTGGTGTAGCACATGACCCTCTTCATCGAAGAGGGTCATGTGCTATGGAGAAGCCAAATCGGACCGCGCCAGCCAGCAGAGCATCCACACTGCAGTATAAAGAGAAGCGGTTGAGGGGTGGACTGTGGCACGTGAGGGGAGTTTACAATCTCTAGGAAACCTTGTACAAGGATGAGATCTATTTAGAATGGATTTGAAGTATCTCCTGAGGCCAGTACTGTCCTACATGAATCATCAAGTTGTGTAGTAGAATTTCATGGGTCAATTGTTTCGTAGACAACACAATAAGGTTTTGATTTTTACTTCATGGGTCCTAACAAGAGGGGCTATTGTGTAACCCACCCTAACCAGTAAGAACCAGTAAAAACCAGTAAGGAGCCAAGTTTTAGGTGGAAGGAAGCAGTGAAGATCTGTGTCCCTTAGCTCCTTCTTAGTGTGGAAGTGATATATTTAACCCCAGATACCTCTAATGACAATAACTGCACAGGGGAGAATTCTCGTAACCAGAAAACTAAGGACAAGATCTAAAACGCACTTGACATGCAACTCAG
Source organism: Phyllomedusa bahiana (assembly GCA_025379985.1). NCBI lineage: Eukaryota > Metazoa > Chordata > Amphibia > Anura > Hylidae > Phyllomedusa > Phyllomedusa bahiana. Next base: position 87,615 of record JAODAL010012063.1, on the reverse strand, counting down.
CCGCATTGTGTTTCCTCATCCTTAAAGGGGTTTTGCCAAGAAGTGATTTCCTCACCTAACAGGCTGATCTGTCCTCTTGAGCCTTGAAAAAAGGGGCGTTGTGTTTCATGTTTTAAAAAACAAGTACCTCCTCTGATGTCAACCAGCTCCACCTCCCATGCACGCTCCCGAGGCTGATATTCATCTCTGAAGTTGAGCATGGTGCTAAACCACAGAGGAAAACTGTATTGTTCACCAAGCACTAACAGGTTTTGTTTTCTCCCTCTTACCTGCTCAGGAGAGAAGATAAGATCCTAGTAGGCAGCTTCAGGAACTGCTACAGGGGGGGAGGGACGAGGACTGAGCAGGGAGAGTCTGCATGTTTACTCAGATAATTACATTACAACCAGTGGATTCTCTATACAGCAGACAGGTAGTGCACATGCCCAGAAGAACTGCTTTGTTCTTCCCCTCCCTTCAAAGCTCATTCATGTGCTCTGCTATCAGATAAGAAGTGCAAACAACGCAAGCGCGGCCAGATCAGCTCCTGTCAGTGTCCTTGTCGTGTCTAATGTAAACAGTCAGGAAACTAAGGGCATGTAAGGAAGGCTGTAGCTCTCACAGGCTTCACTTTTTTTTAATGACCTATATTTAGAAAAGTGATTAAATACCTGTTTTGGAGGATCCGACGTCAACATGAGATCGTGGAAAAACCCCTTTAAGATTGACATGGGGCAGCAAAAATTATATGGATTATTGTTACACACTTGACAGAAAAGCAATGAGTGTTCCTTTTGTTTTATCGCATTCTTTTACAGTGGTGGCCAAAAATATTGTCACCCCTGCAATTCTGTCAGATAATACTAAGTTTCTTCCTGAAAATTATTGGTCACAAATTCTTTGGGATTCAATAAATTCCATTTTATTTTGCTTGCGATAATAAAAAAAAAACCAAAACAGAATGAGACGACAAAAATCAAAATCATCTTGATCATTTCACCCAAAACTTCAAAAATGGGCCGGGCAAAAGTATTGGCCCCCTCAGCCTAATACTTGGTTCTTACAATGCTCTGCTGGAATTTTAGACCATTCTTCTTTGGCAAACTGCTCCAGGTCCCTGAGATTGAAGGGCGCCTTCTCGCAAACGGCAATTTTGAATCTCTCCACGGTGTTCTATGGCTTCAGTCTGGACTCATTGCGCCACTTTACAAGTCTCCATGCTTTCTCTCATACCATTTTCTAGTGCTTTTTGAAGTGTGTTTTGGGTCATTGAGCCCTGCTGGAAGACCATGGGGGAAACCTCTGAGGGAGAGACCCAGCTTCATCACACTGGGCCTACATTATGCTGCAAAATGCGTTGGTAGTCCTCAGACATCATAATGCAATGCACACGTCAAGCAGTCCAAGTGCCAGAGGCAGCAGAAGCAACCCCAAAACATCCAATGGACCCTCCGGCCATGTTTACTTTAGGGACCGTGTGCTTTTCTTTTGATATGCATCTTTTTTTTTTTTCCCTGTAAACTCTGTTTGATCGCCTTTTCCCAAAAGCTCTACTTTTTCTCATTTGACCAGAGAACATTCTTCCAAAATGTTTTAGGCTTTCTCAGGTGAGTTTGGGCAAACTCCAGCCTGGCTTTTTGTTTAAAGTCTCGGGGTGACAAGAAGTGGGTTCTTCCTTGGTATCCTAACCATCACAGTCCCTTTACATTCAGACGCTGACAGGAAAGCACGGGTTGACACTGCTGGCCCTCGGACTGCAGGGCAGCTTGAACTTGTTTGAATGTTATTAGGTTCTTTTCCACCATCCGCACAATCTTGTTTTGGAAATCTCTCGTCAATTTTTATTTTCCGTCCACATACTAGGGAAGGTATAGCCATAGTGCCATGGGAGGTAGCCACAGTGCCATGGGGAGGTTACCACAGTGCCATGGGCTCCGTCCCACATCTAGGAGGTTAGCCACAGTGCCCTGGGCTCCGCCACATAGGGAGTTAGCCACAGTAGCCCTGGGCTCCGTCCACATCTAGGAGGTTTAGCCACAAGTGCCATGAGCTCCGTCCACATCGTAGGTAGGGTTAGCCACAAGTGGCCATGGGAGGTTAGACACAGTGCCATGGCTTTAACATCTAGGGAGGTTAGCCCACAGTGCCATGGCTTTACATCTAGGGAGGTTTTAGCACAGTGCCATGGGCTTTTACATCTAGGGAGGTTAGCCACAGTGTATGGGCTTTTATATATCTAGGGAGGTTAGCCACAATGCCAAGGGCCTTTACATCTAGGGCAGGGTCAGCACAGTGGCCATGGCTTTACATCTAGGGGAGGTTAGCCACATGCCATGAGGGCTTTACATCTAGGGGAGTTAGCACAATGCCAGGGCTTACATCTATGGGAGGTCAGCCACAGTGCCATGGGCTTTACATCTAGGAGGTTAGACCCACATGCCATGGGCTTTACATCTAGGGAGGTTAGCCACAGTTGCCATGAGGATGTTAGCCCCAGTGCCATGGGCTTTACACTTCTGAGACACTGCACAACCGGTAGACACAGTAACATTCAGCTCTTGGAGATGGGCATGTAGTCTTGAAGAATTGCTACAGGCGTTCCTCACAAATTTTGATTTCCCAATCATCAGACATTCTTTGGTCCTTCTTCTTTTCTCATGCTCAATGTGGACACAGGACAGAGGTTGAGTCAACTTTAATCCATCTCAAGTGGCTGCAAGTGTGATTTAGTTATTGCCAACACCTATTTGGTGCCACAGGTAAGTTACAGGGGCTGTTAATTACACACATTAGAGAAGCATCGCATGTTTTTTCAAACAGAAGCCAATACTTTGTCCACCCCCTTTTTATGTTTGGTGGATATTATATCCAATATGGCTTTAAATAGACAATTCTTTTAGTGTTCTCCATTGAAGACTCAATTAAATGAAGATATAATACCAAAGAATCTGTGATTGCCAATCATTTTCAGGAAGAAACTGAGTATTATTTTGACAGATTGCAGGGGTTGCCAATACTTTTTGGCCACCACTGTATACGTTCATGTCGAATCTAATGTATGCTCCTAAAACATCGATCCCTTTTGCTGTTCGTTGGATCCACCTGCTCTCGAGCGGTAGCGTGCATTTTGGATGCGAGGCGTATTGTGCCTTCTCCAGGGATTCAAGCAAGTGGGTTCTTTTCAGGCAAATTTGACCCCCTTGCTTCTCAAGTGGAAGCGTCTGTCATTTATCTGCCACAAAAGAAAAGCCGTATCTTCAGATAATGTGAAGGAAGCGGCGAGAGATTGCTGAGGGAAGGAAAATATTCAAGCCTCAATACAAAAAATGATTCAAAGTGGAGACAAATATTTGGTTTTCTAAACCTAGATTGAATCTGGGAACAGTAGACTTTTTTTTTTTTTTTTAGTTATTTACATCGTTAAGAGTGTAATCTCGTCAGGTTCTCAGATGTCATAGATACACGTGAAAATAGGGCACAACTTTTGTAAGGGAAACATATGAGCAGCGCTGATGATATAACATGGGAGTTCCCAGTACAGGGAAGCGCTGTGTTCTCCATTCTCCTCTATGGGAGTTTCCGCAGTACAGGGGTGCGCCGGTGTCTCCATTCTCTCTATGGGATTCCACAGTACAGGGAGGCGCTGTGTTCTCCATTCCTGTTCTATGGGAGGTTCCTAGCTACAGGGACGCTGTGTTCTCCATTCTGTTCTCTAATGGGAGTCCCATATAGGGACGCTGTTTCTCCATTCTGTTTTCTCCTGACAGTTTTCCAGTACTGGGGAGCGTCTGTGTTCTTCCATTCTGTTCTCTGGGATGTTTCCAGGTACAGGGAGCGCCGTGTTCTCCATTCATCTCTATGGAGTTCCCGAGTACAGGGGGAGCACTGTGTCCTCCATTCGCTCTATGGGAGTTCTCCAGTACAGTGGAGCGCTGTGTTCTCCCATTCTGTTCTCTGGGAGTTTCCAGTACAGGGGAGCGCTGTGTTCTCCATTCTGTTCAACTCCCATAGAACAGAATGGGGGGTAGATTGTAATCATGATCGGCTCTCCATTCTGCACTGTGACTTTTCAAGGCCCGTTCATTAGATAGGTGTGGAATCCATAGGTGAAACCTGCACCAATTAGACTTTGATCAACATCAGTAGAAACATCCAGCACTCTCCAGCCAAGCAAGCAGCACAGATGCTCATTAAAAAATATAACTTATTGCATCCTTTTAAAAAAAAATATATATGCTCAGACACGTGCACAAAAAGCAGGCAACCAACGTGTTTCGACTGTAAAGCCTTGTTCCAAAACGCGTTGTTCTGCTTTTTTGTTGCACGAGTCTGACATATATATTTTTTATAAAAGGATGCAATAATTAATTTTTTATATGAGCATTTGTGGTCTTGCTTGGCTGGAGAGTGCTGGATGTTTCTACTGATGTTGAATAGGTTGTGGACAGAGGGAGCTGCCAGAGATCCTTGCGCCTGTTCAGGGAAACGCCTAACTCCAGAGAACTGCGGTGAGCTGCTCTATTTCTGCTGTTGTTAGACTTGGAGGGTTTACTAATAAAATATTCCATAAAAGTCTGATAGGTCCCAACTCTAGGACCAGCACCTATGTAGAGAACGGCTTCTCGAAAGTCGTGGTGGGAACACCCTTTAAGTCATGTTTGAGATCATCAGTGTCCACTCTTTACCTGTATCTATGACATACATGGTGTCACTCTTATGATGTCTGTAGACCTATTTCTCGATATTATAAGTATCAAGTAATAGTAGATGCACATAAGGCTGCTCTAGATCTAGTGTCAAAATCAATGACTTAGAGCCAAATCTAGTGCCACGTCATTTTGTGCGGTCCGTGAGAGCAAGGTGGGAAGGGCGTCTCACTTTCCAAAGCAGATGCAGCTAGTGCTTGGCGGAGGCGCTGACACCACCTAGGAGCCAGAGTTCTAGTGTATATACTTTTTTTTTATACATATACTTATGTATATGAAGTAATAAGGGTCTGTACTAGCTCCATAGGTGCTGAAGTTGGTGCTGTGAAGATACAATGTGGCCCTATAGAGATCACTGGCTCTGTAGAGAGTTATAATCTATAGGGTTGAAAAGCATATGTAGAGTAGGATAGGTGGCAGCCGATTGTTTAAAGGGGTTTTCTCACTACATTGATTCATCTTACCTCTGTTCCTGTTTTCTTGGTTTCATTTTGAATTGGTTTCATTTTGTGTTTACTGGCTTCTACTGAGCTGCAGTTAAGAAGCAGGTCTGTAGCTATAGCAACCATGCTGCAGCTTATCACAGAGATGGAAACAGGTCGGTAGCCAAAGCACCCAGTGCTGGCAGCCTATCATGAGAGAACAAACCGATCTGTAGATAGAGCAACCAGTGGTGCCAGCCTATCATGAGAGATTGACCAGCTCCGTAGCTATAGCAACCATGCGGCAGCCCTATCACAGAGATAGAACAGTCTGAGCAATAGCAACCATGGCTGCAGCCTATCATGAGAGATCAAACAGATCTGTAATATAGCAACCAGTGGTGCCAAGCCCTATCCTGAGAGATTGAACAGGTCTGGTAGCTATAGTCATACCAGTGCTGGACAAGCCCTATCAGGAGAGATCAAACATGTCTGTATGCTATAGCGACGCTGAGGAGCTGAAGCAGTGCCCATACAAGAGGGGATATCAAGGAATAGGTAGGACACTGTTAATGGACACATATTGCAAAGTGACTTGTTTTTGCGAGATCTTTAACATAAAAAGCAACGATCTCTGTAGTGAGACAAGCCCTTTAATGTCTTGTTACAATTACTCTCTATCCTGCACTAAATGTAATGGAGCCGCCTAGTTTACATCTCGTAACCTAAAATTCTGTAGAACTGACAAAGGAATCATGACATTTTTTTTTTCCTGCCCTTTATTTCATACTTTACAAAGTGCCGCGTGTCCTCTTCTATTAAATCTTTTGCTGCTTGGTTGCTCCAGCAGCATCGCTCCCACATGAGAGGAGAGCTATGGCCGGCGGACATACTGTCTAGCACTTTGCAATTTGCTTGTCTCTGTTGACATGGAAAGAATTGCATGCGGCTAATAAGCGCTGCTTCTTTAAGTTATTCCCCGATGATGCAACCAGTGCGGCTGCCTTGGAGACAAACAATCAGGCTTTTGATTGCCGTGGTATTAAGCGGCTCTGTGTGGGCAGCGTGAGCCTTCAAACCCTGCTCCTCCTCACAGAAAGGAAACCTTCATGATCGGAGGGGTTGGAAACCTTCAGCATTATACAATTGCTTTGCACTTTTTATCCTGTCTTATGAAATCAAAGGATGACTTTCTCGGGTCCGGCGTTCCTTTCTCCAGTCTTCCACTAAAGAGTGAAATCTCTCACGTCTTGGAAAGTTCATCAACTTTGGTGCTAATTGGGGCAGATTTGTCTTTACCCTCTAATACTTAGACCAGAGTTGTCAGGCTATTTATCACTTAGGGCCACAACAGCTTTATGGCTTTCGTAAAACAGATTTTGGAGGGCCTTAGAGTGCGACTAGGGGTTCTGGGCCCTAGCCCCTTAGCTGTTCCTCTAGACCAGTGTTTCTCAACTCCAGTCCTCAAGACCCACCAACAGGCCAATTTTTCTGGATTTCCTTAGGTGATATCATTATTGTCAGTGCATTCTGCACAGGTGATATAATTATGCTGCACAGGTGATATAGTTATTGTCAGTGCATTCCGTGGGAGATCCTGAAAACATGATCTGTTGGTGGGTCTTGAGGACTGGAGTTGAGAAACACTGCTCTAGACCATGGGTGTCGAGCTCCTTTTCTCTAAGGGCCACACCAGCTTTATGGCTTCCCTAAAAGAGATTTTGGAGGGCCTTAGAGGGTGACTAGGGGACCTGAGGCTCGGCATTAGCCCCAAAGCTGTTCCTCTAGACCATGTTTGCAAACTCATTTTCTCTGAGGGCCACAGCAGCATTATGACTTCCCTAAAAGAGATTTTGGAGGGCCTTAGAGGGCGACTATGAGGCCTGGGCTCTAGCCCATTAGCTGTTCCTCTAGACCAGTGTTTCTCAACTCCAGTCCTCATGCCCCACCAACAGGTCCATGTTTCAGGACCCCCACAAATGCACTGACCATAAATATATCACCTGTGTCAGGATCTCCACAGAATGCACTGACCATAATTATATCACCTGTGTCGTGGATATCCCAAAAATGCAACTGACTATAATGATGATCACCTGGTCAGGATCTCCCACAGAATGCACTGACTATAATGATAGCACCTGTGTCAGTATCTCTCCCACATAATGCACTGACTATAATGATATCCACCTGTGTTCAGGATCTCCCACAGAATGCAACCGACTATAATGATACTCACCTGTGTAGGATCCTCCCACAGAATGCAACTGACTATAATATATCACCTGTGTCAGGATTCTCCCACAGAATGCACTGACTGATAATGAATCACCAGTGTCAGTATCTCCAACAGAATGCACTGACTATAATGATATCAACTGTGTCAGATCTCCACAGAATGCACCGACTAAATGAATATCACCTTTCAGATCTCCCACAGAATGCACCGACCCATATTGCTATCACCTGTGTCAGGTTCTTCCCACAGAATGCCCGACTATAATGAATCACCTGTGTCAGGATCTCCCACAGAATGCACTTACTATATGATATCACCTTGTCAGGATCTCCTCAAACGCACCGACTATAATGATATCACCTTCAGATCTCCCCACAGAATGCAACCGACTATAATGATATCACCTGTGTCAGGATCTTCCCACAGAATGCACTGAACCATAATGGATATACACTGTTCAGATCTCCCACAGAATGCACTGACCATATGATATCACCTGTGTCAATCTCCCACAGAATGCACGACCATAATGCTATCACTGTGGTCAGGATCCTCCCACAGAATGCACTGACCATAATGATATACCTGTGTCATGATCTCCCACAGAATGCACTGACTATATGATATCACCTGTGTCCAGGATCTTCCCACAGAGATGCACTGACATAATAATATCACCTTTGTCAGGATCTCCCACAATGCACGACTATAATGAACACCTGTGTCAGGATCTCCCACAGAATGCACTGAACTATAATGATATCAACCTGTGTCAGGATCTCCCACAGAATGCACTGACTATAATGATAATCACCTGTGTCAGGATCACCCACAGAATGCCACTGACAATAATGATAATCAACCGTGTAGTCAGGATCTTCCACAGAATCACAGACTATAATGATATCACCTGTGTCAGGATCTCCCCCAGAATGCACCGACTATAATGAATTTCACCTGTGTCAGGATCTCCACAGATGCCACTGACTATAATGATATCACCTGTGTCAGGATCTCCCACAGAATGCTCAGACTATATGATATCACCGTGTCAGGATCTCCCCAGAATGCACTGACTATAATGAATCACCTGTGTCAGATCCCCACAAATGCACTGACTATAATGATATCACCTGTTCCAGTATCTCCCACCAGGAATGCACTGACTAAATCATATGAACCTGTGTCAGATCTGCCAACAAATGCACGACTAAAATGATATCACGCTTGTCAGATCTCCCACGAATGCACGGACTATAATGAAACACCTTTTCAGATCTCCCCACAGAATGCACAGACTATATATGATTCACCTGTGTCAGGATCTGCCACAAATGCACTGACCATAATGATAACACCGTGCAGGATCTGCCACAGAATGCACTTACTATAATAGATATCACCTGTGTCAGGATCCTCCCACAGAATGCACTGACTATAATGAATATCACCTGTGTCAGGACTCCCACAGAATGCACTGACTATAATGATGAAATTCACCTTTGTCAGGATCTCCACAGAATGCACTGACTATAAATGCTATCACACCTGTGTCCAGATCTCCCACAGAATTGCACTGACTATAATGATATCACCTGTGGTCAGATCTCCCACAGAATGCACTGACAAAATGATATCACCTGTTCAGGATCTCCCACAGAATCACTGACTATAATGGCTATCACCTGTGTCAGGATCTCGCCACAGCATGCACTGACTATAATGATATCACCTGTGTCAGATCTGCCACATAATGACCGCGACTATAATGATATTCACCTGGACAGGATCTCCCACAAATTCCTCTGACATAATGCTATCACCTGTGTCAAGAGATCTCCCACAGAATGCAACAGAGCTATAATGATATCACCTGTGTCGGGACCCCCAAAGAATGCCTGACTAAAATGATACACCTGTGTCGGGGATCTCCCACAGAATGCACTGACATAATGATATCACCTGTGTCCAGAACTCCCACAGAATGCCCCGACTAAAATTAATATCCCCTTGGTCGGGATCCCCCCACAGAAGCACTGAAAATAATTATCACCTGGCAAACTAAAAATACCTGTGCAATACTGAGAAATCCAAAAACCCTTGACCTTTGTGGGGCTGAGGACTGGTTTTGAGAAACACGCCTAGACCCAGGGGTGCCAGACCCTTTCCGGAAAAACCCTTTTATGGCTTCCGTAAAAAATTTTTGGAGGGGCAGAGGGACGGGAAAATGGGGGGGGGCCCTAGCCCCAAAGCTGTTTCTCTAGACCTCAGGTGTCGAGCTCATTTTTTTGAGGCCAAAAAACTTTTCTGGATTTCCCCAAGGCATGTTCACACGGGTTAAAATGGGGCCCTATTTTCGGGCCGTAATTACCCCCAAGTCGCCATTACGGGGGAAAAAAGGGCCCATTCATTACGGTAATCCCCATTCTCATAGAGAACATGGATTACTCCCTTCCCCGCCCGGAAACCCCGGGGGGGGAATAATTGACATTTGAATTTCTACCGCAAAACGCGCCGCGCAAATTTAATCAAAGGGCCCGAAGTCCGGCCCCCTGCTCAGCCCCCGCTCCCGCCCCCCCGGGCACACCCGGCGTAATTGGGGGAATTAGCCCTGCAAATACACCGGTGAAAAAAGCCTTTAAAGATATTTTGGAGGGCCTTAGACAGTGGCTAGGGGGCCTTGGGTAGGACCCTAGCCCCAAAGCTGTTCCTCTAGACAATGGGTAGTCAAGCTCATTTTCACCAAGAGCCACATCAGCATTATGGTTGCTCTACCAGGTGCAACACCTTGTCATTAAAAGGCCACATTTTCTTTTGAAGTTGTAGATTAGCCCCTTTCACCCTTTTATCACCGAGCTTCCTACCTAGGATGGCTGTGGGGCCTGGGAAGGGTTGTCAGAGCTATGCCACCACCTTTGAATTGTCAAATAGAGCATGCATCCCTGGAGGTGCATCTCTAGAGCTCCTAATCCAAGATGGCTCCCACTCCCTGGACTGGCGGGGTCCTTCTCCATCTGGTCCTTGTCTGTGCACCACGGTGTCTAAGCTCTTGCAGGTCATTAAAAATTATGGGCCTGATTTTGACACAGTAACTTAACTAACATTTTAAACAAAAAGGGGCTTTTTTTTTTTATAAGATCTCTATTTCTGTTCAGTTTGGCCTCGCTGGTTCAGGGGGAACCCCCATGTTTGTCTATATTTATGCCACTGTATGGACCTAGAGTAAGGGGAACTATTACTGCCCTTATAGCATGACAAGGTAGGTGCACTCTCTGAGAATAAGACTTGCCCTCAGGGACCAAATTTTGATGTAAAATTAAATATTTTCGACTATGAGTAAATCATGGGAAATCATTCAAATTGAGGAAATATTGTGCATTTGCACTGCCCCATGATAGTGAAGGAAATGCACTGACTTCTATATTCACCGCTAATATCCTAGAACATTTCAAAGCAAAAATAAAAAGGAATAATTTAATGATATTTACTGGTGGATTTTTTTCTTTTGTGGAGAGTTCTCGCAGTCTGCTGCCTAGTCCATCATTGCATGGCTTTGAAATGCTCGGCTGCAGGATCAGTCACACATCAGTGTCATTGCCTTTCCCTCAGAAGTGGTTTTTCGGCAAAGAAATGCTTTTTAAGTTCTAAATCACCCATTCCTATAGGGGGGGTTGCGGGCGGGAACCCGGGTGCCCACGTCCACTCGAGGGTGCCGGAACAGACGCGGCCCCCTAGCGACCTTTTGGGTTTGTCTCCCCGGCACCGCAGTGGTTTGAACCTGACCTAAGGAACGTTAGTCATGCGATTTCCAACAGGATTTTTAGGGGTTTATATGTCGACTTGCAGGTTTTTAATGTTGGATGGGGCAGCATATAATACCATTGCAAATTTCAGGGGTTGTCTTGTTTAAATATATAATATATATAATTTATATATATATATATATATAAAATATATATTATATATAAATTTTTATATATAAAATAATAAAATTTATTTTTGTTAAAGGGTTTTGCCACATGTAAGTCGGGGTGGGATCCTCCAAAATACACTCGGTCCATACCAACAAAATTCTCTTGTAAGATATTTTAAAGGTTTTTCCCTGAGAATGTTACGTGGCACCTTTAAAATGGGGATTTCACATTTTTCAAAATATTTTATTACAAAAAGTGAAGCCTGTGGAGCTACACATTGCTCATCCCCCTTATTTCCACAGTTTACATTAGACACGACCAGGGCACGACAGGGGCTGATCGGCCGCGGCTTTCGTGATTGCACTTCTTATCTATGAAGGGAAAATAAGGAGCTTGCAAGGGCTGGGGAACGTGCAGTGAATTCCGGTCTTTTGTAAAAGAAATCCACTGCTTGTAACGTAATTTTCTTAAAAAAACTTGCAGACTCTCCCGCCCTCGCTCTCTGCTCACCTCCATCCCCTCCCCCGTATCAGCCTTTTTTTTCTTTTCTCCTTACAATAAGAGGGAGGGAACTCACCTTTTGGGGAAAACCCCTTAATAAAATACTATTTTTTGCTCATGACAGAATAAATAATATATATATATATATTAAATATTAATATACCACACATACATACTATTCTTTTTTTCCACATTTAGGCTTTTTTGGTGATTGTTTTTTGGTTCATTGTAGAAGTCACACTTTATAGTTAATTTTTTTTGGGAGGGGGTAGGGGTTCCTGACGGGTCGCCCTTTTCGTTCAGGGCCTTTCCCCTTATGAAAAGTAGTATTTTTTCATGTCTTTAAGTAGGGATTTTAAAAAGACCTTTTTTGGGTTCTCATTTTTAATCGTAAAAAAAAGTTATTTTTAGCTTTTCTATATGACCCAAAGCATTTTAAAATGTTTTTCTTTGGGGAGTTTTGTTTTTAATGTTGGATGGGGCCAATAGAAAAGATACAATAGAAAAAAAAGGCATACGGTATAAAATGTTTGGCGCTTCAGTAAGGGTCCTCGGTGCTCGCTGATCAACACTAAAGGGTGTTCTGTTTTTTGGGAAAAATTTAATTTCAGGGCCCGGGTTGGGGGGGAAAAATAGAAAAAAAAAGGCTTCCTTACCCCCTGTTCCCCCACTGCTGCCATTCTGTAGTGTCTCAGGATCCACTCCACTTCCATACCACGGGCCCCCCATGTGCAGAGACTTGTGCTCCTTCATCAAAATTTAAAGCCCTGTTTGATGGGGTGGCCATGAACAGACCCCAAAACCCTAGAGAAGGGGACGCCCAGGGGAAATCCCGAGTGCCTAAGAAGGGGGGGTTTGGGCCAGACCCCGGGAGTGGCCCCCAAAGGGGAGGGCAGCAGACCCCGGGAGTTCTACAAAAGGGAGGGCGGCAGATTCCCCGATGCTACGGGAAGGGGGAGGGCGGCAGACCCCCGAGTTGCACAAAGGGAGGGCAGCAGACCCCCAAATGCCCCAAAAAGGGGGGCAGCAGATCCCGAGTGCAAAAAGGGGGGGAGGGCAGGGGGAAACCCGAGTGCACAAAAGGGGGGGAAAGGGGATCCCCGGGGTTGGCAACAGAAGGGGGAGGGCAGCAGATCTCGATTGCTCCAAAAGGGGGAGGGCACAAAACCCGAGTGTTTACAAAGGGGAAAAGGGCAGCAGATCCCATTGCTCCAGAAGGGGAGGGCAGGGGGGGAATCCCGATCCCTCCAAAGGGGGAGGGCAGCGGATCCCGAGTGCTACAGAAGGGGAGGGCAGCGGATCCCGAGTGCTCCAGAAGGGGGGGGGCCCACAGTTTCCAAGTGCTCCAAAAGGGGGGGACGAAAAAGGGGAAATCCCGGGGCTACAAAGGGGGGAGGGCAGCAGATCCCGAGTTCTACAGAAGGGGAGGGAAATCGGGACCCAAAGGGGTGCTACAGAAGAGGATGGGCAGCAGACCCCGGGGTTTGCTACAAAAAGGGGGGGGCACCAGATCCCGAGTGCTACGAAGGGGGGGGAAGGGGAAACCCGAGTGCTACAGAAGGGGGGGGCTTTGGGAAAACCAAGTGTTACGGGAAAGGAGGGCAGCAGACCCCGGGATTTGCTACAAAGGGAGGGCGCAGATCCGATTTGGCCAACAAAAGGGGGAGGGGGGGCAGACCCCGAGTTTTACAAAGGGGGAAAGGAAAGCAGACCCCTGAGTGCTACAGAAGGGGAGGGCAGCAGATCCCGAGTGCTACAGAAGGGGAGGGCAGCGGATCCCGAGTGCTACAGAAGGGGAGGGCAGCAGATCCCGAGTGCTACAGAAGGGGAGGGGACCTGGAGGTAGGTTTTTTATTTTTTATTTTTTTTCCCCCTGTTTTCCTCCAACCTATCCCCAGTTAACGTTAATTTAAAAAAAAATAAAAAAATAAAAAAATCTAGAGCACCTCTTTAACGTTGATCAGCGAGTACTGAGGACCCTTTTTTACCAAGCACAGCGGCTTACATTATGTACAGATTGTGCCTTACCACAGTTCAGTCACTTTACACTGAATATGAGAGAGTGTTGTGTAATACCAGGTATAATGTACGCCGCTGTGCCTGGTTGTGAAGAGGCCGCAGTGCTCGCTGGGCACCGCAGCTCCTTCACCAAGCTGATTGATGGGGTTGCCGGCAGTCGGATCCCACCAGTTGAATATCGATGGCCTGTCCAAAGCTAAGTCCATCAATTCTCCATCCCCGGCAAACCACTTGAGTAATAGATGTGAAGGTATCAGTAGTAGATAAAACGTGTGAAGTTTAACAAAACATCCAGAGGTTATAAAATGCGCTCAACTTATCGTGTCTGTTTTTCCGTAGGAGGATGACTCGGAGTCGCCACTGCAGGAAGTACAACCGTCTGTTCCTTCTACGCCTGAACCACATGACACTGACGCACACTTAAAGGTAAAGGCTGTGAAATTTTGTAAGGCTTGCTCGCATCCATTAGGGCACGTTCACATGGGACGGTCATTTTGTGTCAGGAAGGCGTCTGCAAAAGTCCATAAACAACCCGCAGGGCATAACCAACAAGTAGTCACCCTTATCATGATGGGTTGTAGAATACTTTGAGTTAAAGGGATTGTCCAGGATTCGAAAAACATGGCTGCTTTATTTCAAAAACAGCACCCCCTCTGTCACAGGATATGCCTGGTACTGCAGCTCAACTTCATTAAAGTGAATGGAGCTGAGATGCAATACCTATATTTACTATTTTGCCATAGGCAAACTTAAACTCTATCAGTTTTTCTATCTAAAAACACTAAAACGTAAAATTTTATTTGTATAACTCTTAACCCTATACACACTATTTAAAAACCTGATTTCTAACCTCACCATTTAACCCATTCTACTTCTGAAGGAAGGAATAGCTCCTTTTCCATTATCAAGTCTGGTGGAACCCATTAACAGGAAAGCCTTATATATACAGCAATTTACTAACTCCAGTAAGGGATCCCAAGCCTCCTACTTGGGCAGTCGTTCCTAATCTAATGGACACAAAAAAAGATAAGGCCCCTTGTGACACCCCCTGCAGCGGGAGGGACCTTGTATGACAAGAGGTGAGAAATCACAATTTTAAACATCATGCCTTGACCCCCCCCAACATGTTTCACTAGCTAGCCTGGCTTCATCAGGGGATAGAGGTCCGGTCAAATAGTAAATATAGTGATCAAAAGTCACTCTTTGTTCTCTTGCGAGATTCCCATTCTTTTGGAGACTATTTGACGAGATGCAATACCTGACACATCCTGTAGAAGAGGTGGTGCTGTTTTTTTTTTGTTTTTTTTTAAAGAAAGCTGCCATGTTTTTCTGTATACCTGCCCTGATTTGTATAACTAACACAGGGCAGGAAGGAGAAAATGTTGACATAGAGACAGGATACAGGAGACCTTGTTGGAGAGTTGAGTCATACCACACAGTACCATATATTAACCTCTCAACCACCCATCCCATTGCCTACAACACCCCAGGTGAAGCAGCGGTTACCTCTCTGCTTCTTGATATCACCAGGAAAGCAGTTGTTAGATAATTTCTGAACGTAGTTGCGCCGTTACACTGACAATTGTATGTTATCTTCAGTAAACACAAGGTACATGTGCTGTGAGGACTGATCTTATCTGTTAGAGGATAATTAGTGTGCTCCTGAGCTCAGTCCCTCCATGGGGTGATATCACTCTTTGCTCAGATAACAGAGTTATGGTCAAGGAACCATAGAAATCTGTGTGTACTCAGAGCAGATAATATGTATCTATAGTAAAATCTATTGACCAATGTATTTAGAGAAAAAGTCTTCACTTAACTGTCCCTTGATGTTGAAAGCTAATCTTTGTAATGAGAAAACCTACCGTGTTTCCCTGAAAATAAGACGTCCCCCGAAAACAAGACCTAGTACAATTTTTTTTTTTCAAACTTAGAAATATAAGGCCTGTCCTGCAAATAAGACCTAGCAGCAGTCATTGCTACAAGAATACCTATCACCTCCACACAAACACACACAAAGTGATAGTACATGAAATTTTAAAGGGGTTTTGTCACGATGTAATGTTGACGTGGGATCCTCCAAAATGGGTATTTAATCACTTTTCTAAATATATGTAATTACAAAAGTGAAGCCTCTCAGAGCTACAGCATTGCTCAGTCCCACTTAGTTTCCTGAAAGTTTACATTATACACAACCAGGGCACTGACCGGAGCTGATCTGGCTGCGCTTGGGTGTTTGCACTTCTTATCTGATGACAGGGAACATGAAGTAGCTGGCAAGGGGCTGGGGAGAAAGTGCAGTGTACGAGTCTGTCTGCTGTATAGAGAATACACTGTTGTAATGTTATTATTTGAGTAAACTTTAGAGACGCTTCCTGCCCACCCCCCTTCCTCTCACCGCTGGAGCCGTTCATGACGCTGCATGCTTTGTTTACGTGTAGGTAAGGAAGTCACTTCGTGGCAAAACCCCTTTAAAACTTCTCAAATACATGTCATTAACAATCCAGAGGATTTAGTTCAGTATTAAAGGGAGAAGGCTCTTACTTTCACTTCGCAAGTCAGGAGATCCTACAGGAAGCTGTGGAACATACCAACTGTGCAGGGGAGCTGATTGCATAACTGCTTGTACAGGGTGATCTGAGTCTCTCACTACATACACTGCAGGCCAAGCACAATGATGAGATAATTACCTGTTGCTTCAGGGTTTGGCTGGTTATGCTGATTTTTGTTAATGACACAACTACAGTATATTAATAAATTATGTTTTTTTTTTTTCAACAATAAATGTGAATTCTTGTTCATGAAAAAATAAGACAACCCCTGAAAATAAGACCTAGTGCATCTTTAGGAGCAAAAATTAATATAAGGCACTGTCTCATTTTCGCGGGAACCGGGTAGTTTTGTTATATTACAGTTCATTTATACCGAGAATATGGTGTCAAAACTATGGCATATTCGAATTGGGACATGTCACCCTAAGAGTGTTGTGCATGCACAGCAGCTCCTCCATTCCCTGCGGCCACCTCTCTATCCATTTCAATGACGGTTCAGGCAAACTTACTTGACACTACTTGAAATTCAAATAGAACAGAAACAAGAGTGCAGTGCATGCCCAGCCACCCTTCCATTCCCTGCAGACAGCTGCTTCCTATCTTCTAACCGGAAGTTAGGAGATGAAACCAACCCTTTAAAGGGGATTTATCGCTTCATCAGTTCGTCTGTTTCATTGTATTTTCAGTTTCTCAGCTTGTCAAATCCAGGGGCGTTTCTTCCCCTCCCAACTGGGTGTTTCTTAACTGAAGGGGGATAACCTCATTCCCCCCTTTCACTGTTTGTGCTCGCTCCCGAGTCAGTGTGTTAGTTTGAAATGAGTGGGAGAGGATAGCACATCCTCCCCTTTCTGTCTGAGTCCACATGTCACTGTGTCGTTCCTCTCCCTATGCAGTCTCATTTTGTAAGAGCTGTTTGTTCACATACCACAGGCCTGCATTCAGTCTAGACAGTCTTCTATGAACTAAGAGCACTGATCTTTTCTCCTCTCACAGCTGGAGGTTTGTTACAGTTGAATCCAGTCTTCTATGAACTCATCCAGAGCAGCACAGATCGGTCTCCCTTCTATGTTTACACGCAGCAGCATTGGGCCCCGGGAAAAATTCTGCTGTTTTCTGATGTAAAGCGCTGCAGTGTTACTGGGAGCGCGGGCTTTGCAGATGAATTTTTTGCCGGCCCCTTATTATGAGTGAGAGAGGCAGGAATGTACCTCCCGTAATACGCCGGGGGCCCAGACAGAATGTAAATTAGTAGGCCGGAGCCAATGAAATGAAAGGAGGTGGGACTGACCGGCACGGGGGAACAGTGTTTACAAAAAACAAAATAAGGGAGACAGTGAAAACGGACAGCTCTGCAAATAAACACCCAAATTGCAAAGTCGCTTGTTTTCACTGTTTTTATTCTAAAGCCCTTTTAATGTAGTAAACCCCCTTTAAGTTGTCCGTGTTCATGGATAAGTAGGCTAATCGCTAGTATCTGTCAGTTCACACCAAATTTCTCAATTTTTTTTGTATATGTCAAAGGCTTCATTTTAATCACACATTGAAATGCAATTAAATCTACATTATTTATTGAGGACAGAGTATTCCTTCCCAGAAATGACTTCTCTCTTGCCTATTCATTATGTAAGAGCTAAGGTTCAGCAGATTGTTGTTCTGGTTGAAGATACTTTCCACAAGTGCGGCAATCTAATACAGACGCCAACTAACCTGATAAAGGTGTCTTTCGAGATTAATTGGATTTTGTCTGCTTTTTTCAGAGTGTCTGGAATCTATAGCACTGGGGATAGAAACATATTACATTTTGTAATGCACTGTGGATGTATTTCATTAAAAACATGCTTGACACGAGGTGATGGCTGCACACAGTTGCGTGTGGAAAGGTCGCGCTGCTGTATCTACAGTGTAATTAGACCTGTCCTGCTATGAGATAATACATCTGTTTAAAGGTAAACAGCAGGAGAGCTGCTTATAGTGGTTCCTTGCTCCAACCTTTGGAAAAAAAGCCATATTGATTGAAGTGACTAAACTATTGGTTTCAGAGTGGAAAGCCTCGAAATTACACAGGTATTTGACATGAGATGCCAGCAAAGCTCAAAGGTGATAGCAAAAAAAGACAATACATTCCCTCAATTCTTTTTATTTTAAGACTATCGTAAATTCTAATAAATAGGTCCCTTTTAAGAAAGTGCCAAAAAGTAAAAAAAAAAAAAAAAAAAAAAAAAAAAGTTTAAAATGTTCATGCTAATTAGACTTTAGTCAAACTTGAAATTTTTTTTTTTCTAAAAAAGTTCCCAAGTAAATGTAAGTGTCCCTCTTGGAGCAAATTGCAGAAATTTGCAACTTTTTCTTTCCCGGGAACGGGTTGGAAAATTGGTAATTTTTTTGGCTAAACAGGCTTGTGCATTAATTGTTGTAAAGCTGGTAAAACATTTCCCCCTTGTACATGAAACAGGCCGATGCTAAAATGTGCAATTTTTGTTTTTGCTCCAAAAATGTACTGCATTTTCTCCTGTGTGAAACAGACTTGTGCCACAATTTTTTACTTTTTCTCTGCAGAAAATTAGTGCAAAGCTGGTAATAAAGTTTTTTTCTTGAAGCAGAACAGCTTTGTTCCAAAATCTGCAACTTTTTTCCTTCTGGAAAGTAGCCCAAAACTGGGCATACATTTTCCCCCTGACACCAAAAAAGGGTTTTGCCAAAATTTTCAAATTTTTTTCCCCAGGAAATAGTCCAAAAGGGGAAGGGATGTTCACTGGGGTTTTAGGCATGCATTTCGCCGATTATTGTGCGTTATGCGCGGCAAAATGTGCGCGCAATTACGATAATTCATAGCTCTCATAGAGAGCTATGGGTCACGCGTCGTCCCCCCGCACATACAATACAATTGTATTGTACGCGTGGAAAAATGAATGACATGTCAATTGTTAGCGGTGAATACGTACCACTGACTATGAAAAGTCTATGGCTGGGCCCCGGGTGGCCCCCTGTGCCTTTAGGACCACGCATCGCCCAAGCCCGCGTATTGTGACGCGTATTATACACTCCACAATAAGCCGTGTGGACATAGCCTAATGCCTTTTCTTCTTGAGCAAAACAGACTAAGACCAAAATTTGAATCTTTTTTTTTTTCTTCCAGAGAATTGGTGCAAAACTGGTAATATATTTTCCCCTTTGCCCCATAAAGGCTTGTGCCAAAATCTGCAACTTTTTCCCTACTGGAAAGTAGCCCAAAGCTGGTAATGCATTGTCTCCTTGAAACAAAACAGACTTAGGCCAAAATGTGAACCTTTTTTCTTCCAGAGAATTGGTGGAATTCTGGGCAGAGATTGTCCCCTGGACACCCAAGAGGCGTGTGCCAATATCTGCAACTTTTTTCCGACAGGGAACTAGCCCAAAACTGGTAAGGGTATGTTCACGCAGCTTATTTTACAAGACAAAATGCGCGCGCATTTTACGATAATCTATAGCTCTCACAGAGAGCAGTGGGTTACGTGTCAATTGTTAGCGGCGAATACGCGTCACTGACAATGAATGACTAT
The DNA here is from genome assembly GCA_025379985.1 of Phyllomedusa bahiana. Taxonomy (NCBI): domain Eukaryota; kingdom Metazoa; phylum Chordata; class Amphibia; order Anura; family Hylidae; genus Phyllomedusa; species Phyllomedusa bahiana. Next base: position 67,744 of record JAODAL010012063.1, on the reverse strand, counting down.
CGGGTCGGCACCTGCTGGCCCCCCCCCCCCCACTTGCCTTGGAGAAACGCATTGATCAGCGCATCGCTCCTAACACCCCCGGTGTACTATATGCGCCGCAATAAGCCATGTGAACATACCCTAATGCATTTGCTCCGTGAGCAAAACCGACTTAGGCCAAAATGTGAATTTTTTTTTCTTGAAGAGAATTGGTGCAAAACTGGTGATACATTTTCCCCTTGACACCAAAAAGGCTTGTGCCAAAATCTGCAACTTTATCCTCCAGGAAACTAGCCCAAAGCTGGTAATTCATTTCCCAAAACTGGTAAGGGTATGTTCACACAGCTTATTAATGCATTTCCCCCTTGGAGCGAAACAGACTTTGGCCAAAATTGAAACCTTTTTTTTCTTCCAGAGAATTGGTGCAAAACTGGTAATACATTTTCCCCTTGGCACCAAAGAGGCTTGTGCCCCAATTTGCAACTTTTTTCCTCCAATAAAAGTAGCGCAAAATTGATAATACATTTTCAGCAGCCACTTCTTCTGTGGCGTAGCACTCTTGGGACCACCACCAGTTAGCCGGTGCTAGGTTGCCGCTAAATGAAGTTTGAACACTGAGCCTAAATCTATTCGCTTCTAATATTTGCTGGAACTACGGTTTTTAGCCTCCTTTTTAGATATATTTTTTATTCAGTGCAATATGGGACATCTTAGTGTTATACTGGGCATTTGTTCCCCAGGTGTTGTAGGTATTGAGCTTCCCAGTTGTAATCGCTGCACTGTGCAATCATTACACAGATAATTCAGTACATCTTGTTCCCTTAGGTCAGACGTTTCATGTCTTCTGACCGCAGCTTTTATAGTTAATCACTAATAGATAATAATACACATCACCTCATGCTGTTGGATGCCCATAAATTGGCTGCAAATTATGCTTCAATTTATACTCTCCTTATTGCTGCCCAGAATAATGTCTTGCTCCGTGCCATTGTCCACATAATCCATTGCTGTTTCCCTGTAATAGATGCATCCACTTCATTGGAAGAAATAAGTATGTAAGACTTAATAGTCGGCGAGCGACTCTGGAGCTTATAATACTATTATTCATGACCTTAATGTTCGTTAAAGCATTCTTCTCCGCCAGAGATTTCTCCGGGAAGAATCTTTAGCTTAAAAGCAACTAAAAGACCAAAACGCTGTAATGACTCCTATTAGTGCAGTATACGCAATAGGAGAGGCTGGAGACTATAAACAAGATGGATAGGTCTCAACAATTTTCTTAGTGAGGGTAACGTAAAGGGATCCTTCCATCAGAAAGGAGTGTTTTTGTTAAACCCAGTATTCCTGGGGAAAAAATATATATGTATATATATTTTTTACTTTACGTTGGCAGTCCTATGCAGTTAAAGGGGTTGTCACATACAGGGATTGCTGCTTTTTATGTTAAAGATCTTGCAAAACAAGTCACTTTGCAATATGTGTCCATTAACAGTGTCCTGCTTATTCCTAGATATCCCCTCTTGTATGGGCTGCATCAGCTCCTCAGGTCGCTATAGCTACATAACTGTTTGATCTCTCCTGATAGGCTGTCAGCACTGGTTGCTATAGCTACAGACCTGTTAGATCTCCTGATAGACTGCCAGTGCTGGTTGCTATAGCTATAGAACTGTTTGATATCTCCTGATAGGCTGCCAGCACTGGTTGCTATAGCTACAGAATTGTTCGATCTCTCCTGATAGGCTGCCAGCACTGGTCGCTATAGCTACAGACCTGGCTTCTGCTGCAGCCTAGTAGAAGCCAGTAAACACGAACCTTTATTCAAAATGAAACCAAGAAAACAGGACTGAGGTGAGACGAATCAGTGGAGTGAGACAACCTCTTTAAACGTTACATATAAAATATTGTCTTACTCTAGCCGTGAGGAGATAAAACTTCAGAATGTACAGGCAGACAAATCTCACTTTACTTCAGCTCATTACAGTCTCATTTACGTTATCTCTGTATAGTTTCATTACAAGTAGGAGGAAATGACATAATGATCGCTCTATTGTTCTCTTGACAGGGATAGATAAAATCAGAGTAGACCAGTAGGTTATTAGGAAACAACCAGCAATGAAAGTAAAATGGAGTAATCTTTTTCTGCACTGCGGACACTGCTGATAATATTTTTCAAGCTAGAAAACAATATTTGGTTTTGCGCATCCAAAAACCTTTTTGAAAACAATGAGCCTAGGTGCACACTGGTGTGGCAGCAATATACATACACATTCCAATATCAGCAGCACACGATCAACTAAAGAAACTATCAAAGGGCACATAGGAATTTCTGAAAAAGCATTTCTGCTATTTATTATACATGAAAATTTTTTGAGGTTCTTTGTTCACATTTTTGATCAAAAGTGCTTAAAGGGGTTTTGACACGAAGTGAGTTCCTTACCTCTTATCTGCTCAGGGGAGAATATAAACAAAGCATGCTGAGTCATGAACGCTGCAGAGGTGAGCGGGAGGAGGGTGAGTAGAGAACGAGGAAAAAGGGAGGGTCTGCAATGTGTACTCAAATAATTACATTACAACAGTGGATTGCCTATACAGCAGACAGCCTCATACACTGCACTTTTCTCCCCAGCCCCTTGCAAGCTCCTTCATGTTCCCTTTCATCTGGTAAGAAGTGCAAACACGCAAGCTCGGCCAGATCAGCTCCTTTCAGTGTCCTGTTCGTGTCTAATGTAAACTTTCAGGAAACTAAGGGGGACTGAGCAATGCTGTAGCTCTCACAGGCATCACTTTTTGTAATCACATATATTTAGAAAAGTGATGAAATACCCATTTTGGAGGATCCCACGTCAATATTATATCGTGGCAAAACCCCTTTAAGCCCACTCCCAATCTTCAAGGGGACTTCAAATGCAGGTGGGTTCCTACACTGTTTCCTCTCTTTAGGGCCTGTGCAAAGCCAAATATTGTTTTCTAGTTTGTGTATGGAGGAGTGGCTGTCTCTTCGTTGGTTTTTCGCACTCTACCAACCTTCACAGGCTTTTAAAGGGGTTTTGCCACGAAGTAAAATTGACGTGGGAAGTTTGCAAATGAAATAACAAAAATTTTCACCATTCATTATTATTAAATATTCTGCACCGTTTTTGTTTTAGCTGCTCCTTTAGTGATCCATTGTTTACAGCTCGTCTCCAGGGGATACGACCAGGGCTGTGGAGCTCCTCACTCCTGGTCAGACATGACCTCCTCTAGGAAAGCTACTGAGTGTTCAAACCCCAGGTGCTGTCATTCTACTCCCGTCCTGTGTGCTCCTTAGTAATTAGTCAAACAGTACAAATAAATAAAACAAAAAAAACCTCAATGAGGTCTGTGCATTGATAAAGAGAAAAAAAAAATCCACAGGTTTGGTTCCTGCAGGGATTTAAACCGAGGACCACTGTGCCTGGAGGCAAAAACTTCACCTCTCAGCTACTCAGAATGCTTTACATAAACAGGCCTTTCTTTCGCTACAAAGCCCCGACACCGACTCCTCAATTTCCCAAACCTCCGACTCAGACTCCGACCCCTCATACATGGCGCTGTTTAAGTGATTAACTTTACTGTAGTTAAAAAAGGTAACTCAGGCTGTTTATCACCTTATGATACAATAATCAAGCTATTTAGGTAGAACAGACACTGACAAGCAAAAGGGTAACAATGTTTTGATCTTTTGAATGTGTAGAAGAGACCTTGGATCAGATATTGGTCAAGACCTGCTTGAATCTGATTCAGAGCCCAGAAGGAGTCAGACAGAGCTGAAAACCAAATACTAACAAAATAGTAAAAATTAACATTTTGATTTTTAGGAGCAAAACAGTAACAATGCAGTTACAGGAAAGAATCTGCAGATGCTAAATACTTGCAAGTCACATTTATGTGTAAGATATGTGAGGTGACTGTATATAAAATTGCTCTTTGCATCGAACTAACTGGACCAACTTATTATATGTTTTGGGAGTCGGTCCATTTTATGACGACTCCGACTCCTGCAAAATAGTCACCGACTGACTCCACGACTCCGACTCCACAGCCCTGGTGCATGGTTAAACGGTGGTCAGAGCGCTTTGGGTGTTGACTTGTCTTTTCCAAGTCTAAGGTATCAAGATGCGACCATGTTGGGGGACAGTCGGGAGGCCCCCTATCGTCAGCTCATGCTGCTGATTTAGGCGTTTGGTCGACTTTTATCTGTTCAAAATGACTTTTCACGTCTGAATAGAGTTTTTGTTTTTTTCCCCTTAAAGACTGAAGACCTTCTCAGAGAGATTCAGCAGCTCAAAGAAGAATCAAAGAAGAAGGATGAGACGATAAAGCAACTACAACAACAACTGGTGAGCAAACCTCAGTCCACAGCTTCTTGCTTGGGTAGATGAAGGTATTTTCACAAAAAGCTTTTTACCTGAGTCTCTAGGGCACCGCATACATTTTTTTTCCATTTTTATGAATTTAGAAGTGATGTGATCATGTGCATAAAGCATTAAGGGGTTGTGTCATTAGAACACCCACTGTCACGTAGGAACTACTATAATCATTAGCTGAAGACACAGCGAGACGAACATTGCCACAGCAGGGACAACATAGCCTGCTCTTCATAGCCAGCTCAGACTGACGCTTCCTGTTCAGGCTGTGAGTGGTTCTACAGTATCAAGCTCCCACTTCCTTTTCAAGCTGTGGGTGGTTCAACAGCTTCAGGCTCCCACTTTCTGTTCAAGCTTTGGACGGTTTAACAGATTCAGACTCACACCTCCTGTAGGTTTTTTGCAACTTAAGGCTCTCAATTCCTGTTCAGGCTGTGGACGGTTATACAGCTTCAGGCTCCCGCTTCCTGTTTAGGCTGTGGACAGATCTACAGTTTCAGGTTCACACTTCATGTTCAGGTTGTGGGCAGTTCTATAGCTTCAGGCTGCCACCTCTTCTTCAAAGTGTGGTCAATTCGACAGCTTCAGACTCCCACATCCTGTACAGGCTGGAAGCGGTTCTACAGCTTCAGGCTCCCACTTCCTGTTCTGGCTGTGGGCAGTTGTACATCTTCAGGCTCCCACTAATTGTTCCGACTGTGAGAAGTTCTATAGCTTCAGGCTGCCATTAACTGTTCAGGCTGTGAGCAGTTCTATAGCTTCAGGCTGCCATCTCTTCTTCAAGCTGTGGACAATTCGACAGCTTCAGACTCCCACTTCCTGAGTGGTTTTACAGTGTCAAGCTCCCACTTCCTGTTCAAGCTGTGGGTGGTTCAACAGCTTCAGTCTCCCTCTTTCTGTTCAAGCTTTGGATGGTGCAACAGCTTCAGACTCACTCCTGTATCAAGCTTGTACATCTCCTGTACAGGCTGTAGGTTTTTTTTCCAACTTAAGGCTATATCCACACTGCACAGGAAAACGATCGTATCTCTTCGTTTTTTAAAAGCGCCGGAGATACGATCGTCAGTGCGGTGCCAAAGACGGCAATGGAAAAGACGAGCTGCTGTCTACACAGCTTGTCTTTTCTCTGCCCGTCTTTCAGCAGCGGCGTATTATACAACATGTTGTATAACACGCCGGCGCTTCTCGTTTTCTTGCCATCTTCCCAAACAATACAATTGCATGGGTGACAGCAAAAAAACGAGAAGCGACCACGGTTTTTGTACAAAGCATGACAACAACCACGGTCCTGCATCAGAGAAAAATCGTCCGCTTTTGTCGATGCAGTGTAGACATAGCCTAAGGCTCCCAATTCCTGTTCAGGCTGTGGGAAGTTCTACAGCTTCCAGCTCCCACTTCCTGTTTAGGTTGTGGGCGGTTCTACAGCTTCAGGCTCCCACTTCCTGTTAGGTTGTGGGTGGTTCTACAGCTTCAGACTCCAAATTCCTGTTCAGGCTGTGGGTGGTTTTACAGCTTCAGGCTCTCACTTCGTGTTCAGGCTGTGGGCAGTTCTATAGTTTCAGGCTGCCACTTCGTGTTCAGGCTGTAGGCAGTTCTATAGTTTCAGGCTGCCACCTCTTCTTCAAGCTGTGGACAATCGACAGCTTCAGACTCCCATTTCCTATACAGGCTGTAGGTTTTTCTGCAACTTAAGGCTCCCACATCCTGTTCAGGCTGTTGGCGGTTCTACAGCTTCAGGCTCACACTTCTATTTCAGGCCATGTTGGTTTTACAGCAGTGATTGACAATTCAGCTCTGTTTTTCCTAGCTGAGCCTGTTAGAGAGGCATTGGTAATGGAGGGATTTTAGAAGCATTGCTCAAGACTACAGAGCTCTAAAGGGTTAAAGTTTGTCACTAAGAAAGATTAAACAAGCTCCAGTACTGCTGATAAGACACAGCAGGGTGTGTTGTCACAATCCAAAGCACTGTTATAGCAGAAAGAAGAGGTTGTTAACCTAACTGGGTGGTCACTTGAGAAGAATCAATTAAGCCACTTGTTGTTGTTTGTATACAGTCCGATGGAAAGGGTTGACAAGTGGAGGAAAATGAATCTTCAATCCTATCTGCTACCTCTCCAGAGCTCCCCTATGGTAGAGAGAGGTGGTTGTTAGCCTAGGAAACCTTTTGTAAACAAGCAGGAGATAAGAACTGCTCTAACTTTGAAAGGAAGCAAAATCAGAACAGCAATGTATCTGGTAATAGTCTTTATTTACCTTTGTCTAAATGTGTACAGCTACTGGGTGTGGTGAGAGTGCCCCTTCAGGATGCGTCTTGCGACCTGTGATACGTGGGCAGCTCATGTCCAGCATAGAGTGGATTCTATGAGGCAGCCCCTCCATGGACTGTTTATTTTGCCCTTTCTAATAGAATGAAATTATCGATGAATTCTATTTTGATGAGATTATTAGCTTTGTGTAATAAGTATAAGGATTTCACTGACAGAACCACTTAATATGTTTGCAAACTGAGAGTATTCAACAGATAAAGCAGCCATGAGAGCTGCGGGAGGAGGATGAAGCGCCGGGCCTGTGGTAAACTCCTATCTTTACTAAGTTTTAGTGTAACTTTCCCTTTCTAAATGACTTTAGGACCTGATAAAATCCAGAGCGCCCGGAATATTTTACACACTGATATTTTAATATATCACCAACGTCCCCGGATCTAATTCCCCGACCAGTCTGACTCGCAGTGCTGCTATTTATTTTACGGGTGCTTTCGTCAGGAGACCTTTCTTTTTTCCCCTCTCCCGGCTGAGTCTCATCTATAAAGCTGGACAGTTCCAGATTGCTTGTCCTGCAGAACAGAACGCTTTGGCTGACTGATGCACTTAAGTATTTCCTTTGTGAAAGTCTTCAGTCGGCTCCGGGCCTCATTCGGCCTCAATTTACAAACTTCTGGAGGTCAGTATTTCTCACCCTCTTATGTTCTCCGCCAGCTCTGACGTCGCATTCTCTGCCACAGTCCTGACATTGTTTCATACACATGTTTGGTATTTGGAATGCACTTTACTACATTATATTCTTTATTCTCTTATCTACTTTTATCATCGCTAAGTAACGTCATAGCCTTCTTCTGTCATTGTGCTTGATGCACCCTGTTTTCACTCCATATCTCAATGTGTTTTTTTTTTCTTTTCATTTTAATACTATAGTCACGTGTGTGTGTGTGTGTGTGTGTGTGTGTGTGTGTGTGTGTGTGTATTTAATAACAGTAGTAAGGTGCTTCTACCAACATAAAAAAAAAAATAAATAAATATATATAATATTAAAGTAATAATTGGGGAAAAATACATGTATTTTTGTTTTTGATTTCTGTTTTGTGTTATTATTATATTATATAATTTATGTTTGTATTTTGGTAGCAGTGCTTGAGTGCGTGTGTGTATGTATATGTATATATATATATATATATATATATATATATATATATATATATATATATATATATATATATATATACACACACACACGCACACAGATACAGGTACTAAATACAATCAATTCTATTATTATTATTAATAATATATTTTACTAGAATTACTATAATTTATTTATTGTATTTTGGTAGCAGTACTCTTGCATTTATCTCTCTCTCTCAGATATGTATGTATATATATATATATATAATATATAATATAAAAATACATACATACTGAACTTCTGCTAGCAAATACAATAAATACATTATAACAATTCTAATTAATTGTATTAAGAATAATAATCTTCAAATTTATTGTATTTTGGTAGCAGTACTTGAGTGTGTGTGTGTGTGTGTGTGTATATATATATTTTATATATATATATATATATATATATATATATATATACTTAAGTACTGCTACCAAAATACAAAGGAAATACTGAAGTATTGCACGACAAGCAATTCGGAACTATATGTGTGTGTGTGTGTGTGTATATATATATATATGTAGATAGACATATATAGATAAATATATATAGATAGATATAGAGAGAGAGAAATTGTAATATTCTGTTTATTATAATTATTAGAATTTAATTGTATTTTGGTAGCAGTGTGTGTGTGTGTGTGGTGTGTGTGTGTGTGTGTATATATAAATAAATACAAAAGTACTGCTACCAAAATACATTATTATAATTCTAATAAATTATATTAAGAATCATAATAATATTAGAATTTATTGTATTTTGGTAGCAGTACTTATATATATATACTGCTAACAAAATACAATAAAATAAATTCTAATATTCCTTTTATTATAATTTATTAGAATTATTATCATTTATTTTATTGTATTTTGGTAGCAGTATTTGTGTGTGTATATAAATAAATTCAAGTACCGTTACCAAAATACAATAAATAAATTATAATAATAACACAAAATAGAAATTAAAACCCCCCAAAATGTGTGTCTGTGTGGAGAGAGATGTTTTGATGGCGGTACCTTATTATTATTATTTGTATTATTGTTTAGTATATATTTTTTGTTTTATCTTGGTAGTGATACCTTATTATGTATTTATTTATTTTTTTTATAAACTGGACAACCCCTTTTAACATGTAGGCAAAGGTCCTACACATTCTTACCAAATACATAGTTATTCTAATGTTGCTTCATTTAATGATGCAGCAGGTTCTCTATCCTTCTTGATTGCAGTCTGTTTATGTCTCTGAGCCATGAGTAGTTTCTACCAGTTTTATATCTTTAAATATCCGAAGCTTCCGATGAGTTTGTATCATTTTATTTTTCTTTCGTCCCAAAGAAAACGAGCTGTAAATGCCAGAAGGAGAGCCAGGAGTGCAAGGCGGCGAAGCCCCGACAGCAGGACAAGTACACGCAGACCACCTGGAGGAGGAGCTCGGTGAGTACCGCGGTCAGCGCGGTCTTGTGGGTTATATTGTATAGTGCTGGTTTGTTTCACAGGGACGCGGATCTCTCTTCTGGACAAGGTATGTCTCACTGCACACAGACTTGTATATACTGATACGGAGGCCAACAGCGAATAACCAGAAGCCAAACTTCCATTGCTGTTGCTTTTATGTCTTTTGCTTGGGTCACTTTTCTTGCATGTCCATACTTTGTTTTTAATCCATGTGTGTATTAACCAACCAGATTAACCGAGCACCAGCGGCTTGTTCCTAACATGTGTCTGCTGTATGCTGAGTTACACTGTCCTGTTCCTCATTGTCTCCGAGCAGCGGCGTTAGACCTATTAGGGGGAATATAGGAACGCCAGTCCATGGGAAAAGCGAAGAAGATGCCCAATATAGACATGAGTGGCGCTCCCAGGGGAAGGCGGCCATGATTTTCAAAGCTAATTAAATCCACTTTAAAAGTAAGGTGTAATTAAGTATAGACAGAAATGGATAAAGCGATGGATCGGATGAGTATTCTGTACATCAAATACAATCCCTGCTGTGGACCCCTATGGGGCAGGTGCATAGAACAGAAGGTCTTGCACCGTTGGCTAAAAGGAGCAATCGCGAAATACTATGGACATATCGTACTGAGGAGCGCTCTCCCTGCAGTGTTGGCTGGCTGTTGTGTAATATAGTTCTACATAGTCAGACATGGGTGTAACTGTAGCTATAGCAGATGTAGTGGCAGCTATGGGGCAGGTGCATAGAACAGAAGGTGTGGCGCTGTTGGCTAATACCCTGTTTTCCCGAAAAGTAAGACAGTGTCTTATATTAATTTTTGCTCCTAAAGACGAGCTAAGACTTCTTTTTAGGGGATGTTTTTTCTTTCTATGAACAAGAATTCACATTTATTGTTGAACAAAACATCAACCTGTATTAATATACTGTAGTGATTTCATCACAAACATCAGCATAAGCAGCCAAACTCTGAATTGCATAATAAAAATGCACCATGTCTTATTTTCGGGGGATGTCTTATTTTCGGGGAAACAGGGTAGGAGCAATTGCAAAATACTATGGACATATTGTACTGAGGAGCGCTCTCCCGGCTTCCCTTACCTCTCCCTGCAATGATAGCTGGCTGTTGTACAACATAGTTCTACATAGTCAGACATGGGTGTAACTATAGCTATAGCAGGTGTAGTGGCAGCTATGGGGCCCAGAGGTTGAAGGGGCCACACTCAGGTACAAGAACATTTATCCTTTTTGAAGGAAACCAGTAGTCGGTGGCTTTCTGCTCTCCGGCTCACCTATGTGGGTTCTTTAAGGTGTGACGGTGCTATCTATAGCTGTAATATTTGTGACTAAAGCTTTTGTTGTAGTTTATTGTCATTAGGTGGTGGGCCCATTTCTTAGTTTGTATGGGGCTCATTGAATCCTAACTATGCCCTTCTAGTCAATGTCGGACTGGGGTGCCTAGGGCCCACAGGTGGAGTTGACTCTAGGGGCCACCAGTTGACCTGTTTCTGGGCCCTCCGGTGGAGCTTAGTTTAGGGGCCCACCCAACAACTACTGTAAATGACTGTACAAGCCTCTTATACTCTGTCTCTTGCTTTTTAGCCTCTTCTGACACTATATATGCAGTTAAAAACATCTCCAGGTCTCCCATGCTCAGGGGCCCACCGGGGGTTTCTCCTATACCCCTGTTGGCCAGTCCGAGCCTGCTTGTAGTCATACATTCATAACTGCAGATATGGCAATATGCAATATACTTCTCTCTCTAAGGCAACGTATTTAGCTAGTTGGTGAAGGTACTGGGTGTCGGCTCTCTAGGAAATTCTACAAATTCCTGGAAAATAAGGCAATGTTCACACAAGGAAATCTTTCAGCTACAACAATAAGAATTTCCTGATGAATTCATGACCTAAAGGCGGTTCTTTAGATTTCAGATTTGTAGGTCACGGTGCCACACGTCCATTATCCAATATTCAGTGGCGCTGGGTTCAAATCACATTTTCCTTGGGCTCCGGAAATTGTGTCAAGTGTTTTAAAAAAGTATGTCTTTTAAATTGTATGCAAATGTGCATTGTTTAAGCAGTATATCCTCTTTTTTTATTGCGTGCCTGGCAGGCGGACTGCGTCTTTGGATATATTTTTTACCCAAAAAAAACCTTTTTGGTAAAAAAAACAAAAAAAACCCGAAAACTTTTTGGAAAACTGTGAAAACTTTAAGGTACATACACATCAGCCGTTCCGTTTAAAATATGTTATCCCTTGGCTTTAGGCTATGTTCACACGGCTTATTTGCCGGGCGTAATTACGCCCCGCAATTACGCCGTGTGGCCGGGGGCGGAGCAGGAGTCGGGGGCCGGCAACTCGGCTTATACTCGAGTATATACGGTAAATTATTTGCATAACTTTACTGTACATTATATTTATTTTTACTTCTAAGGCTAGGTTCACACGGCTTAACTGCGGGACGTAATTACGCCCCGCAATTACGCCGTGTGGCCGGGGGCGGTAGCGGGGGAGCCGGCCCATAGACATTCATTATCCACGCCGCGTATACGCCGCTAGTAATTCACATGTCAATTATCTCCCCGCCCGGCGGATTCGCCGAGCAGCGAGAGGAGACGTAATCCATAGTTCTCTATGAGAACTGTGGATTACCGTAATGACTGGGACGTATTTCAGCCGTGAGTCACGCACTCTGGCACGTAATTACGCACTGAAATACGTCCAATTTTAAGCCGTGTGAACATAGCCTTAATGTAAAAGCCAATAGATACAAATTACTGCTGACTTGTAGTTATACGGAGAGCACTCTCGCTGACTCTCCCTGCAAATAGTGATGGCAGCTTTTTCTGGAAAACCAGGCGTGGTTCACAAAAGGAAATTTTCCATCTGCAAAAAAATGGTGTGGATTTTCTGGAGAATCCATGATGAAATCTAAGGCCGTCCTGTCTGTTGCGGCTTGGTAGTTCACGTAGCCACATGTGCATTAGGATGGGGCTAGGGCTATACTCACATCACTTTTTTTGTTGGACACTTAGGGCCACATGTATGAAAACTGTCCAGGTCTAAAATTCACTTTGTTGCCCATAGTGACCAATCAGAGCGCCCCTCTCATTTCATATAGCGCTCTGGAAGAATGAAAAGGGCGCTGTGATCGGCTGCTATAGGCAACAAAGTGAATTTTAGACCTAGACAGTTTTCATACTTGTGGCCCTTAAAGTTAGTAGGATGTAAATATAAAGAAAAGTAGGTTTTAAAATGCATTTTTAAGGATCATTTCTGTTATTATTTTACGTCTATGTCAAGTATAGAATTACATGTTTTGATGAGCGTTTATTTTTATTTTTTTTTAACTACTTGGCAAACTGTAAAATCTTTGCAATATGTAAACCTAAGCTGGAGAACCCCTTCAACTCCACTTGCATTTCCAAAAAAATTTAATAAGAGATGGATTTCAGAATCCAGGTTAACATTACTCCGTGTGAGCTTATCCAGGGGTGTAGCTATAGGGGATGCAAAGGTAGCAGAGGAGACCCAAAGACCCTTCTTTCAAATATGAAAGTACCAGTATCATAAATGGCACATGGCAGGTGGGGGTCCTCTTACCAATTTTGCATTGGGGCCCAGGAGCTTTAAAGGGGTTTTGCCACGATCTCATTTCATAGCTCCTGTATCCAGCTCTCCAGCTCTGTGTGCTCAGAAGGGGGCGTGTGTGATGTGTTTGAATTGCAGATCATGTGACCCAGCAGGATGACATCACCAGGCCTTTCCTCTCTCTAGTCAAAGAAAGGTCTGTTTATGTATAAAACTGAAAGTGGCTACAATGCAGCTCAGAGGTAAAACTTTTGCCTCCAAGCACAAGGGTCCTCGGTTCAAATCCCTGCAGGAACCAAACCTGTGGATTTTTTTATTTCTCTTTTTCAATGCACAGACCTCATTGAGGTTTCTTTTTTTATTTATTTGCACTGTTTGACTAATTACTAAGGAGTACAGAGGATGGGAGTAGAATGATAACACCTGGGGTTTGAACACTCAGTAGCTGTCTGAGAGGAGTGGTGATGTCTGAGCATGTGCGACCAGGACTGAGGAGCTCTCAGCCCTGGTCGTATCCCCTGGAGACGAGCTGTAAATAATGGATCACTAAAGGAGCAGCTAAGCCAAAAACGGTGCAGAATTTTTAATAATAATGAATGGTGAAAATGTTTATTACTTAATTTACAAACTTCCCACGTCAATGTTACTTCGTGGCATAACCCCTTTAAGTTAAGCCTCTGAGCTTACCTTATGTCTCCTAGAAGATTGCATCCATTTATTTTGTTCCAGTTTTTTTGCTTTTTTTATTTCATGTTTTTGTTACTCTATCTGTGCTTATCGGACTGTGGTGACCTCATAGGTTCACCCGGAACAGAGTCCAAAAACCCTGCAAAAACGGTTGTTCTCAGCAGCTACTTTTGGATGTTACTGCATTAGTGGAGTCTGTGCAGTAAGCGTCCTAGGAGTTGAGCGCCGGCAATCTCGCTGCTTTAAATACAGCATGTGGGAGTTGGAGGAACAGGAATAGAATATAGATGGGTCCTCACGTATCAGTCACTGTCACTTAATCAGCTCTGGCTGCAATTTTCCGAGTCTTATCAGATAGTCTGAAGCGGCAGTCAATATCACCAGAGTTCTGAGATTCATTTATATTCGGTTTACTTCTGAAACCATCATCTTGATTCACCGTAGAAAGCTGTGAGGATATCGAGAGCTGCGGCGCCCTGTTTTTTTTTCAGTTTAAACTGATGTGCACTGTTTATGTACTAGGTATGTAGCTATATTGTACCAAGTCATATTATTATGACCAGCAGCTGATATCTAGTGACCACTAGATCTACTATGATGCTATGTTAGATATGATTACTAGTAGTATTAGGTTTTTATAGGGCTTTGGTATTGATGGCCTTTCCTATGGCTAGGTCATCATTATCCAAGTGCTCGTGGTCCTTAGCAATTGGGTTAATCAACTGTTTGGAGGGGCTGTCGCGCCAGTGCCAGACACAGCCAAAATATATGGAGTTGTGCCAGAAAATTTTTTGTGTATCAGCAGCAACTCTATATGGAAAAAGAAGATAGTGGGAAAAAGTGCACGCCCTTCAGACTTGGAGCATGGTCAGAATATAGTTTATCCAAAAAATACGGAAGGCAGCACTTCAAAAATGAAGACAATTTAATTACCCAACAGCAGCAACGTCAAGCCTTGAGAAAGGTTCCGTTCAGGACCGAAACGTTGCTGCTCAAGGCTTGAGAACGGTTCTGTTCTAGAACCGAAACGTTGCTGCTCTAGCCTGAGAAAGGTTCCGTTCAGGACCGAAACGTTGCTGCTCAAGGCTTGAGAACGGTTCTGTTCAGAACTGAAACGTTGCTGCTCTAGCCTTGAGAAAGGTTCTGTTCAGGACCGAAACGTTACTGCTCAAGCCTTGAGAAAGGTTCTGTTCAGGACCGAAACGTTGCTGCTCTAGGCTTGAGAAAGGTTCCGTTACGAACTGAAACGTTGCTGCTCAAGCCTTGAGAAAGGTTCTGTTTGGAACCAAAACATTGCTGCTCAAGCCTTGAGAAAGGTTCTGTTTGGAACCAAAACATTGCTGCTCAAGCCTTGAGAAAGGTTCAGAACCGAAACGTTGCAGCTCTAGCCTTGAGAAAGGTTCTGTTCAGAACCGAAACGTTGCTGCTCTAGCCTTGAGAAAGCTTCTGTTCAGGACCGAAACGTTGCTGCTCAAAGCTTGATAAAGCTTCTGTTCAGAACCGAAACGTTGCTCCTCAAAGCTTGAGAAAGGTTCTGTTCGGAACCAAAACGTTGCTGCTCTAGCCTTGAGAAAGGTTCTGTTCGGAACCAAAACGTTGCTGCTCAAGCCTTGAGAACGGTTCTGTTCAGAACCGAAACGTTGCTGCTGTTGGGTAAATAAATTTTTTTTATTTTTGTAGTGCTGCCTTCCTTACTTTTTGACTATATGGAGTTGTGCCTAGTAAGCAATGGATTGGGCAAGCTGACATTTGCCTTGCTAGTGCGCCACAGTCCCATCGGTTAGCTGATGAAGTGGATGGCCAAACCTCGACCACCAGCGGTCTAATAATAGTGGACTATTGTAAGAAACCGCCCTCAGTATCAAAGTCCCTGGAAACCCCTTTAAGAAGAGACACCTTGTAACTTTTCTCACCACTGGCTTATCACTTTAACTTTACCGCACTTCATGATTGTATCACTTTTTTCCTATGTACTAATATGTTTTATTTCTAACTTTGTTGCAAGTCTTCTAATGCATCAAACGTGATAATCCATGCGCTGTGGCTCATTTCGAAGTGTGTAAGGTTTGGCACTTGATGTAATAGCTGCATTGTAGATCTGGTCATGGCAAATTCTGCTTTTTGTCTTCACGTTCTACTTTTTTACATTTTTTCCCATTGGCATATAAAGAGGTTCTCTGATTTCTTCTATTTAAAGGGAATGTGTCATCAAAAATGACTTATTGTTTAACTCACGTTTTTATGTTGAACACATTTTTTAAGAATTTTTGATTATATTTTTTTTTTTTTTAGTTTTTCATATCATTTTCAATTTATTTTTTTAATAATTATTAATTCCTGCGTTTTATTTTGGGGCCACCAGGCCTAAAAAAACAGTTGACCCTTCCTGTTCTTAGAGAGAATTCTCAGTTATCGGTTTTTTCATTATCATTTATAATCAGGGTTAGAATAAAGGTACAAAAAATTGAAATGGGATAACCCAGGATCCATCGTAAAGGAGATAGTCAAAGTTCCCCCTTTTTCACCTCCTGCACAGGATTTTTTCCCCGGGGGTCAAAAGAGAATGACTAAAAAACCTCTCTATAAAAGTGAAGGGGGATTTAAGTCAGTCTTAAGTCTCCTATGTGCATGAAGTGCTGAAAGATTTCTGACTGCTTTTAAAGCAATGCAAACAAGGCTAGTGGCCAAAGTAAAAACTGCAAAATTAAGAATTATTAAAAATATTAAAGGGTGATATGAAAAAATAAAAAAAAAAAAAAAACACCCAAAAAAATTTCAAAAAAAATGTGTTTAACAAAAAAAAGGGATTTAAAACATGATATTTTTGGTGAACTTTTCCTTTAAAAGTTTCTTAATAAAAAATCTTTGTGGCCAAATACTTGCTAATAATTAGTGGGTTTTTTTTTACTCCAGAAATACTAGTGAAGAGCCATGCCCTGTTTAGGTTGGAGTTCAGCAAACAAAAGGAAAAAATGCATTGGGGGGGGGGGGGGGGGTTTTGGGCATCCCAGTCCCCCCCGGGCCAAAAAAACAAGTTCCATTTGCCAAACTATATGGGGAAAAAAGTATTTAGTACCCAAAAAATAGCAAGTTCCCTTTTAGAAAAAAAAGGCCTTTAATGCTCATGGTCGACCCCCACTATGGAAGACAAAATGAGAAAACAAACCCCGAAAACCCATTGTTGTTTTGGGAAAAAATTTATTTGAAATTAGGGTGGAAAAAAAGTGTTTGGCCCCCAACAAAGAGAAAGATTTCTGGTTGTAAACTTCTTTCTAAGAGGCTCCTTGCCCTCCATCTTACCTGTAGTAATGGCCCCCTTTGGGGCTGTTTTTTGAAAGGGACCAGGACGACTGATCTGTGTACCCAAAAAAGGTATGTTTACATGGCTAATAACGGGCACGTATTCTCCCCCCAATTACGCCGTGATACGGGGGGGGAGCCAGCGGCCCCTTTGACATTCATTATTGGCGCGAATAACTGAATAAATTTACATTATTCTTCCTCCCCCCTCCCCCATTGGGAAGGGAGGGAGAGGACCCTAATCCATGTTCTCTTGGGAAAGTGGATTTTCCCTAATGACTGGGACGTTCTCGGGGTATTTCGGCTTACTGGGGCAAATGGGCCCGGAAACGCCAAAATAAGGTGTGAACATAGCCAAAAATTGGAATGGGGGGTTAAAAATTGAAACTTGAGTTTTTGAATTTTAAACCTCCTTAAAAACCAGAAAGGGGCAATTGAAGATGTAAAGGGGGGATTTTTTCAGAAATAAAACTTTTTTTGTTTCCCCAAAGGGAAAACCCCCCGGGGGCATGGGGAAAAGGGCTTCCGGTTAAAAAAACTTTTTTTCCAAAAGGGGGTCCTGGGGGGGCCCTACCTTTCCATAAACCCTAACCCCCCAATTAGAAAATTTTTGGGAAGGGGGTTAAAAAAAGTCCTTTTTGCCCCCGAAAAAGTCCCCGAACATCACTATTTAAAAAGGAGATCTGCATGGAGGAAAGGGGCCCCAACACCAGAAAACCCGTTTGGCCCCCCAACCCTTGAAAAAACCTGGAATAGGGGTCTGCCCCTCTGTCATTGCCCAACAAAGGGGGAGTAGAAAAAAAGTATTGAAAAGGAAATTTTAAATTTATTGCCCAAAAAATACTTTTTTTAAACTAAAATTTTGAAAAAAAAATTTTTTCCAAAATTTTCAAGGGGAAAATTTTTATTTTTTCGGTTTTGGGTTTTCCTCATTTTGTCTTTTTCCCCAGTTGGGGGTCCCCCCAAAACGATTACGTTTCCAGGCCTTCAAACCCAATTTTTTTATTTGGGAAAATGTGCCCCAAATGGGTTTGGCCCCGCCCTAAATACTTTTTTTCCCCCAAACTGTACTTTTTTTCAAATTCTTTGGGCCTTCCGAACCAGATAAGAAAAAACTGTTTGTTCATCATTTTCCAAGGGGTTTTGGCTGTTTGAAAAAGTGGTTTAAACCCCTTTTAAAATTTCAAAATGGTTGGGTGGGCCAAAGGGGGAACCCCAGAAAACCTTTTTTAAAAATGGCAAATTTTTATCAGTTTCCCCTTAAAAAAAAAAAAAAAAAAAACACTTTAAAAAACCTTTTTTCAAAGTCCCATTCTTTAACGCTTCAAAAGGGGCTTTATTGCAAGGAGATTTCCCCAGGGGAAATTCTGAGAAAAAATGAGTATGTTCCCCGGGAGCCACGAAAATGGTTAGAAATTTTTCCCTCTGGGAACGCCCAAAATAAACTTGGTTTATGAAAATTTTTTGTAAAAAAATGTTTGTTTAGATGGGAATAAAGGGGGATTTTAATTTTTAGTTACAGAAGGAACCAAAAACCACTTTATAACACTTTTTTTTAAAATAAAATTTTATAAAAACGTGAAAAAATATTTTATATTTAAAACCTAAACTTAAAAATTAAAAATTTTTCAAAAAAATTTTGCTGTTTCCAAACATATATGCTTAAAAATAGAAATTTTGTTTTGAAAGGTTGAAAAAAAAAAGGAATTTTTTGAAGGTAATTTACTTTATAAAAGTCAAAATTTGCCCAGGGGGTTTGGGAATTTTTATAGTTTTTCGAATATGGAACTCAGGGCAAACTTTTGCCCCCAAAAAATACTTTTAACGGGCCCCCCATTTTTTTTTTTTGGGTATTTGTGCGTAAAAAATGCCCCTAAATTCTAATAACCTTTTCTACTGCGGGCCCCATAGATTTAGCACCTTTTAGGGGAAAGGGGCCCACTTTTTGGGCTCAGGAAAAACCATTTTTTACGTGCTTTCCTGTTCCCAGCGTAACCCTGGTTTTGTGCATAAAAGTTAAAAAATGGGGGAGCTTCAAAAGGTTCGGGGGTCGACGCCTCCAGTACACCCCCCCTACCCGGGGCGCATTACAAAGTTTGCGGAAAAGGTTTTCCAAAGAACAGAATAAGATATAGTGCCCCCCGAAAATTTTCTGGTCTTGTTTTAAAAAAAATTAGGGAAGTTGAAAAAATTCGAAAAATCTCCCCCACACCCCAGTTGTTTATCCCAGAAAGTGGGTGTTTGCATTGTACTTTTAAAAAAAAAAATGATGAGGCTCTCTTCAAATAGGCATTGCCATTTTAAAGGAGTTGTTCCATCTCGTATTATCCTCTCTGAAGCCAGCTTCTCCCGCCCTTTTGGGGGACCAGGAAGGGGTTTTCTCTTGGACAACTCTTCCCCTTTAATGTCTATGAGATTTCTGAATATACACAAGTAGGCTAGCTTGGCTATATTACGAACCCCCATACAAATGAAGAGGGAACAGCACAAATGTGGACATCTCCCCGTTCTCTGAGGCCAGCTCATAGTGATATATTAGCTGGCCTCATAGAACAGGGAGAAGGCCGCGCATGCGTACTATGGGAGTTTACTATGAGAGTTTTACTATGGGAGTTTACCTGAGCCTATTATCTTGGCAATACAGGCAGTCCCCGGGTTAGGAACGGGATAGGGACTTTAGCTTTGGTCTTAAGTTGAATTTGTTTTGAAAAGGGTCAGAACGGGTACTTTTTATTAAATGTAACCCAGCACAAAAGTTTTTTTTTTTGTTTTGGATAGGCAGGGAAAAGGGTTTTTACATTTTTTTTTGCGGGCCCCCTTTTAAAAAGGGTTTCACCTCATTTTCACCTCGGCTTTGTGGCATGCTGGAACTTTCGTCAACATATTGCTGTGGAACAGGGAACTACAATTGCCAGCATGCCCCATAAGTCTCCAGTTGTAACTAGGGGACAGATGTAAGTCGGAACGGTGTAAGTCGGGGACTGCCTGTATTCTGAACTTCCATAGAAAAATACAGGGAGAACTGCTCCCCGTTCTTTGAAGCTGACTCATAGCGAGCTACAAACTTGACTTAGAGAAGATTTTATAAAATGGGACAACCCCTTTAAAGGATTAATAAAACAGATATATCTTTTTTTTTTTGTACAGACAGTCATGGAGAGCCATCATTTTTGGGGGTTTATAGGTCCAGCTCTTTATCCAGCCGACCAAGGACAACAGAGCCCTAAGAAGCCTATGGCAGCAGAGCTTTTATCATGCCACTGTTTGGTCTTTATTGCTTTCGATATTGTATTGTTATTTCTGTGTTGCCGTTACTTGTGTTGTGCCTCATATATCTTGTTTAGAGATCATCTTCTTCTTGTGGGGATTCTAATCATAGAAAAATGTTATCCTGGATAAAACATTGCTTCATTCGTGAAAAATATAAGCAGCCTCGAAATTTCCCCCTTTTTGGGCATTTATCCTCCCCGTTTCCTACTTTTTATTATCCATTTTCCCCTCTTTTTTTCTGCACAGAGTGGGTATTCTGCTCCCTCCTTCTCTCCCTGGCAGGGCCCATACCAGGGGAGTCCTCGGACTGGTCCACCGCACCGCAGACAGAGTGAGTCTGTGTTCCTCTCACTCACCCCTCCTGACCCTATGTGTCTGCCTGTTCAATTCTGTGCATGCACCGTTTCCTCACTAGCATACCTGCCCAAATGATGAATTGGTGTAAAGACGCACACCAGTCGGTTCTAACAAAAGTGCTTGTTTATTCCAGCCGAGCCAATATGTATGACCTAACAGAACAAGTTTTGTATCCATCACTTGCCGAGATCATCCAAACCTTTATATTCTCAGTTTGTTCCCTTTTATTTATAGCTCTTCCTTTTCTTCGGCCTATAATACTAAAGTGTTGTATATCGCATGTTTGCAAGCTTTAACTTACACCCAAAAATTTATTTAAGTGGTTAAACCAATTCCCCATAACGGGGTGTCCTGGAAATGCCATAAAACATGGGAAAGCCCCCTCTGGGGGCCCCCAACCTCAAACCCTCCCACCATAGTCCCCTTCCCCCCCTGGGGGGCATGTAAAAGTTTTTCCAGGGCATTAGTTTCCTTTTGAATTGGTTGGGGGGTACAAAACATCATGGGGAACCCCAAACAGTGAACCCTTTTTAAGGGGAAAGTTCACCGCTTAAAAAAGGGGTATTTCGTCCGAATTAGCCCGGAGTGCGCAAATTACGGCTGGAATCCGTCCAGTCATTACGGTAATCCACAGTTCTCATAGAGAACTATGGTTTAAACGTCTCCTCTCCCTGCTCGGCAAATCCGCCGCGGGGGGAGGTAAGTGACATGTGAATTACTAGCGGTGTATACGCGCCGCTGGTAATGAAACTCTATGGGCCGGCTCCCCGCTCCCTCCCCGGCTCCCGCCCCCGTCCACACGGCGTAATTGCGGGGCGTAATTATGCCCCGCAAATAAGCCGTGTGAACCCAGCCTAACTCTTAGACAAACGGCACAGCTTGTGGTACTACTACTATATTTCTGTAATTCCAAATATCTAATTTCTGTAACTCCCAATAATTCATACTGAATTATCATTAAGATTTACCCAAGGATGTATCCAACATTTTTGAATGGAGGGAGAGAGAATCTCCTTGCACCCTCCTTTGCTGGCATGGGTCACCATCACAGTATCTGTTGAGCGTTAGAAGCAGTGGTAGTCAACTATTCTCATTGATTTTGTGTAAAAATGGCCCCATTAAAGCCAACATATGCTCAGTACATTTCGAGTCCCACAACGCTGCCGTGTTTTGTAGTTGTGACTGGAGATTAGATAACTTTTTATCTTGGCCATGCCTATAAGATAGCCGGTAAATTAATCTTTGATCAGTAAATAGTTTTGTGTCCCAGAAAATTGGTGGATGATCCCACCAAGATTGCGAGATCCCATATGCAGAACCAGCCTAAAAAAGTTGTCCTACCATAACCACTCCTTTTTCTATGGAAAGTAGCCTGGTGATGAGTGGATCCGCTGTGTGTCTGGCTTTTCCAACATTGGCTTTTTGCTATTACATTTCATAGTTGAATATGTAATGCTTGGTCGGGCCAAGTCTACAAGAGCAGGAGCTGCTAGATCAAGAGACTAATGGGGACATGTCAGAAAAGAGACGCGTCCACGCCAGTTTTACGGCGCATTAAATGAGTGTATAATGCGCCTGAATAAATAAACCTGTAAAAAATCTGAGGTGAGGTCTGCCTTGTATAGTACGTTTAATACATCTAATTTAGGTGTATACCAAAAAAAGGCGCATAGCATATCATTGCTAGTATATTTGATGTGCCTACTTTAGGCGCATTCAAAAGTGTCAAATGCGCCTAGTTTTGGTGCACAACAGTTCGGTTACATAGAGAATACGGCGTCAACAGTTTTTTGGTGCAAAATACACCAAAATAATGGTGAATCCCTAACGGGACATGTCGCTCTATGACTTTTCATGATCTAAGTTTCTAGGCTCCCTATAGAGGACCTTTGGCCATCTTGGTAAGTCTACTTTAGTACATCCTTTTGCTCACTGTGAAATAACAATTCTGGAACATCTATTCTTATAACTCTTGTAGCGCCTCACTCATGCTTGGACGCCATCTTGGCCATCCTTGGCTTCTGGGATCACAGTCTTTCGTAGGCGGAATGGCACTCAGACTTTAGTTTAACACTGGCCTCAGCCAGCTTTGAGGCACAGAAGAAATAAACAATACAAACAAAACGTCAGGCCGTCTGGCCACTGACTAACACGTGGTCTGGACCTAGCATCCAGTACCACCAATGCACCTCAGAACCCACCACACGGTATAGGCTTCCCTCAGCCTTTTGGGGGGCCAAAGCTCTCTATTCTGCTGCTCCAACATCCAGGTAACAGACCACGCCCCCCGAACACCTGGAGTAGGAGGCCTTTAATACGTCTCTAGAGACGTATTAAAGGCCTGACCTGGAATGTGGAAACAGCCACCAACCCAACACTATTGCTGTCCCAAAAAAACCACCCCATACATAGCCACCTAGCAGCTATTCGAGCCGCTACTGTGTCAGTAATATATCATTACTGACACAATATAGGTCACTTTTCTCCACCGAGACCAGGTCCTCGGTAGCGCATCTTAAGCAGGTCTCCGGCTGCACACCCTCTAGTGACAGAAACATGCGAGTGTCTGCGGTCGCTCTGCCACACTCTGTTCCTCTGTAATCCCTCCTGGAAATGTATTACTGAATCAGTCATATGGGTGTTACATACAGATGATCAAATAGGTCTGTCTCTGCACACACTTAACTGATTGGTCAATTATAGACTGTCCATGGACACATCCCCAATTGGTAACACCCAATTCTAGGAGGAATAACAGAAGAACCACACAACGTAGAAATATAAGGGAAGATGCTCCAGAATTGTCATTTCCCAGGGAACACAAGGATTCCCTATTCAGGTCATATAATAACATAGGTGGTTGCTGAAGTATCTCCACTCTAAGGGCCACATGTATGAACCTGTTTAGGTCTAAAACTCACTTTTTTGCCCATAGGTTAGTATGGGCAAAAGAGTGAGTTTTAGACCTAAACAGTTTCATATATGTGGCCCCAATTGTCATCTTCCCAAGGCTGAAGTATCTCCACTCTAATTGTCTACTTCCCAAGGCTTACTAAAAGGAAGAGCTGTACGGAAAAAAAACTATAAATCCAATGGCTTGCTTCCCTTCCCCTTTTTTCAGACTACATTGTATTTTTCCCGTAACATCTGGAGCATGTGTCACCTCTGGCTTGCGCTAACAGCCCTCGTACAGTTTAACGGCATGCCTGAATTTTGTGGTCTGCATTTTTCTTGATTTTATCCTCCAAGCCTGTGTCTTTCCATTTCCCCATGTCGGAATGGTAAGTAGATATGTGACCGCTCAAATCAGTCGTGAAAGACAAACAGATTGTCCTCCTAGAATTGATTTACCCACCTCAAGGTCTGTGACGAGGATTTTAGGTTTATTAGCTGTTGCTTACCCAGTCCCCCGAGGGCACTTACATACCAAACGCAAATTGAAATAAACATGTATTATACAGCGAGATCATTAAAAGTCCCCAGTCCAGGTTGAAATGTTGAAAAACAAATTAGCCATTCACCACTGGGAAATTTAAAAAGAATTGCCACTTAGGTAAAACGTGCATTCAGAAGAAGGCCAGCAATAAGGCAATAAAATCCGCACATTAGCATGATATTGAAGCCTAAATAATAATTTGATTCCAAGAACACATTTTCTCAGTGTTTTGAGCCATTCTAATGAACTCTCCGGCTTATGAAGTAGTATTCCAAGGAATCGGAAGCATCTTTATATGCGGAGCCCTTATGTCGCTACAGATATGTCGTTGGATAGTGACTACCTTGGTTTTCAGTAGAGATGGTCATGAAATTCTGTTTAATAAGTACTATATCTGCATAAGAGAAACTGGTTTGTCATAATATAGCATAATAACTATGCAGCGAAGCTGGTAATCCAAATTTATTTAAACATTTTAATTCAACTGTTGCCCATTGCCACCTGTAGGACGATATACAACAAAAGGAAAAAAAAAACAAGGTACAATTTACAGAAAAAATGGGACATGAATTTCTCAAAGAAAAAAAAAAACCTGAAACACGGCCATACAACTCAAAGGCTGGAATGAGACTGAACCCAGCAGAGAGGCAACACCAGCCCCCATGCTGTTTTAGTCGTAAATATACAGCGTACTGATGCTAAGCATGTAGCCCAACACTTACCGATAGGCATATTATTTTTTTCTTAGAAAAAAAAACATTGACCTCGAAAAACAAGGCATTCGTAAGATGGTTGGAGTTTTCTTTTGTGACCAATCACTGTAAACCAAACTGAAAATCCCAAAATTGTCATCAAACCTAATATGCCCTTCTGTCCCAAAAATGAAGCAAGGCCTATAATAATTTTGCTCCTAAGCAACTAGCTTTTTAGGAGATTGTTTTTTTTTTTTCCATGAACAAGAATTCACATTTATTGTTGGACAGGAACATCAAAATATTAATATATTGTAGTGATTTCATCACAAACATCAGCATAACTCTGAATTGCATAAAAAAATTTACTATGTCTTATTTTCGGGGGTGTCTTATTTTCAGGGAAACAGGGTATCGCCTAATAAAAAAAAAAAAATAAAAAAACAGAAAAAGAAGAAAGTTGAGCTCAACTCAATACAAAGTTTCAAAATTCTTTTAAAAAAATAGGTAATGGCAGAGAATAGCCAAGGGCAAAAAGGCCGGGATGCCAAATATAAAACTTAGTTTTTGCTACAAAATATTAAAAAACATAAAGACTCATTGTGGAGGAAAAAAAAATGAAGAAAATAGCTATGGATCTCCAGAGAACAAGTAATGTGTTTGGGACTTGATGTCCTTACTCACAATGCTCAAATATGAGTAAGGACGTCAAGGCTTAGGGTATGTTCACACGGTGTATTGTGGCACGTACAGTACGCGCCGCAGTACACCGTGTGTTTCAGGAGTTGTGCTGATCAGCGCGTACTCCTGAGGCATGGGGGAGCAGCAACCCGCCGGCCCCATAGACATGCATTACTCGAGGCGCGTAAGCGCTGCAAATAAATGACATGTCGCTTATCTCCCCGTGCGTACAATATGATTGTATTGTATGGGCGGGGGACGAGGCGTAATTCATGTTCTCTATGAGAGCTATAGATTACCGTAATTACGGGGCACGCTTCGCCGCATTTTAAGCGCAAGACGGGGCGAAATACGCCCACAATTACGCCTGAAAATAAGCCGTGTGAACATACCTTAATAACAGAGACATCTCTCAGTTGTGCCCTCAGGAGGGGAGGGTCAGGGATGCAGCCCGCTCCCATATCTATCAGAAATTTATGTGTTATACATGTCCAAGATGGCAAGTTTAATTTTAAGGCTATTTGTACCTTCACAGTCAATTTTTTTTATTGCTTCTGTGCATGTAAAATAAAGCTATTTTTGCATATAATCTTGAATCAACATCGACAACCGTTTTGTGTATACTGCTTCTGTGAAGATATATGCATCTCCACGGTAACAGACTACAAACACAACCAGTGTAGTCTGAACCCACAGTCCTGGTCTCTACCATCTGTTTTCTTGTGAGGACACATAAAAGTAGGACAACTCTTACCCCTTAAATATTTCTTGGAGAATTAGTTCCAACCTATGGGACCATTTTCTATTTTTGAAAATTTTTGTTATCAAACATTGTATGTTACAATACAAGACCATATATAACCAAACAGATTGCAATTGTTAAATTACACCGTGATGGTCTTGAGAATGAAGGGGCCACATCTCTGATTCAGCATATTTTCCAGTTTTTGAGGCAGTAGCAGCATAGCACCACCCCCAAAGGTCGGACTTCCAGTTAACAGCATGTGGTGACTTATTCTAACAATAGGAATAACCCTTTAAGTTCAGGTCAAGTCATCGTCATGCATTCATGTTGCTGGATATTATGCATATTGATAATTAGAAGGCATTATGGGAAAGGATCTGAGAAGCTCAAGCGCCCTCTGTTGGATGTAACAAATCCTCGATTTGTTTTTGACCCACTGGGTCTTTGGAAAGCAAGAAGGGATATTTAGCCAAGCCAGCATCACCCATCTGTAGACAGCCGCTTGGGGGTTTTGCCCCTCGACAGTACAGAGCAGAGCGATGCTGGCTTGGCTGAGTGGGAGGCAATGAGTGGCTCAGAAAAGGAAGATCTCTCCTTAAGAAGAGATCTTCCCTTATTGATAATTAGAACTTTTATACAACTTTTCTAGATGTGATACTTATTGTTTATTTGATTGTACTCTACTTTTAAAATCATAGTCTAAAGTTGCAAAGTTAATCATTGTCTAATGTAGAAGTAGCATCAGTGGACGGATATCTTCCTTGTTTGAGCGTGCTGCCCTTCATGCAAACATCTGGAGGAGAAGAATCCTTCCCGGTGAGATTTATAAGATGAAGCCCTGCCTCGATGGTATTTTCTCGTTGAGCTGTCATCTGACTGTCATTGACCTCAAAAATAAATATCCTCCATTTCTCCATTGCCTGTGAAAGATAAACTATCTTTGGCAATGTCTTCCTAACAGCATCCAGCAATAAAATGCACCCACATGCACAAGCAATAATAAAGACTGTATTCCCAGTATCTGCTGTCCAATCTTGGATAAGCCTGGCTATGTATGAAAAGACTTAAATTAAAAAGACTTAAACTAAATCAAGCCATCTAAATCCACATATTGGGAGTATGCGGGTAAACCCTTATTATTGCAGGTAGATAAACACTTCCAATCTATCAAGCATGTAAACATATATATGTATATATACCGTACACACACTTCTCTTTACCTAATCTAGCCTAAGCTGACCTTGATCATCCTCTACTTTGACTTTATGTTCTTGTCTAGGTCCCCACTCACTTGGCCACATGTACGGAACTGTAACACCACACCCATAGAGGTTTGGGTTCCCCTCTTTGGACAATTTCTACTTGTAAGGTCTGGTTCACGTTCGTGTTGGAGGTTCAGTTCTAAACCTCTAATGAATAGGTGGGGCCAGATCCATTTTACAACAGACACTAAATGTGCCCAATGGACTCCAATGACTACAATGGTTCCGTTGGGTTTGGCCACATTGCCTTTCATTTTCACTGAAAATGTATTGCAGCTTGCTGTAGAGTAAATCCTGGCACGACTGCTATAAAAATGGTGAGAGTCCTGCTTATCCTGCCCACACACTGATGGCAGCCTACTCTGGATACACAGTTATACAGGGAAAGTTGTCAATCAATCTTTGTGGGTGAGGTTAGCAGGACTCTCTTGATCTCTACTAGAAGTCTGGACAGGATTGACTCTTATTTTTCTCCACCAAATCATTAATTTTAAAATTATAAGTTTTTTTTTAAACAGAGAAAATAGATTGACTGCTCCGCCTGAAAAATAAAATGTTAACCAAAAAGAATAGGTGAACACCAAGTGATTAGTAGGATTCATTCTCTATAGCTTGGCCAGGCATCCTTTTTTTTAATCTTTTTGACCAATCTGCTCGTATTTAGGGGAACCCGGGCAGGGGGCGCATATATGGGGGATGTTTTTCCTTCTGGTTTTTGGGGTGATAGAGGAGGTGTCAATTAGCCTTTCTGCTTTGGGCAGGATAATTAGCTACAAAGCCAGGGCTGCAAACTGAACCTTTGTACACTATATATAAAAAATTTATATATTTTTAAAAATATAAAAAAATTATATATAATAAAAAATAATAATAATAAAAAAGATAATAAAATTGGGGTTAATAGAAATATTTTCTTTCCAAGAGAGCAGATCTGCTCAGTCGCAGTAGCTCTATACAAACAATGCAACAGCCTAAACCAAGGGTATCAAATACATTTTTTTCCCAGGGACCTGATCATAACTTTGCCCTCACATCTTTGGGAGACCTTGGGTTGGTGTCTAGGGGGTCCCACCAAGCTGTGCCACCTGTTGGGGTTTTGGGAGTAGGGGGAAAAAGGGTGTGGCTGGGGCTCTGAATACGAGGTGGAATATTTTGGACAGCACAGTAGTCCTTTCTCAACTGCACATTGGACACCTACCTATGCAACAGACAGCCAAGTGGAAGTAGCCACCCAACATGGGGCCCGAACCCACGACCCTGAGATTAAGAGTCTCATGCTCTATGGACTGAGCTAGACGGGCACGCGGCCAAGTGAAAGTAGCCTATAGAGCTCCACAAAACATTCCAAAGGCTCAGAATAAAGACACCCATCCCGTTTCCATTGGATTTTTTGTAATTCTAATGGGCCCACCCTCTGTTTGTGGCACGCTTTTCCAAGTGCTGGTTACATCCTCCATGGAAAGTGGAAAGCAGAGGTTTTCGCTTTAAGCCCTTGGGCCTCCTTGCTCCTTGTCTAGCTTTGATGGCCACATAAAATGACGTGGTGGCTCGGATTTGCCCCACGAGCCTCGAGCTTGTCATACGAGGCCTAAGCTTTAATGCATTATCCTCCCGATTCCCTACTCCGTATCGGTTTTATGAATCTATGTTCAGTGCTTGGGGCCATATTTCTTTGGCAAACAACTTGAAAACTTATATTTAGGTTTCATTAGAACCCATTTAGTGCAATTGATCCTTTGCGCCCCTTTGGGATAACTCACGGCTTTGATTATTGCATAAACAATTAGATATATTGGGTGACCTAGATTTTTTTTCCACCTCCCTCTTCAGTTCAGGTGAAGAGTTGATGACTTTTCTTCAGAGCTTTAGGTTTTTTGGGGCGTTTTTGTTACGTAGTCATTTTTTCCAGCCGTCCTCGGCTGTGATTTCCCCCAGGTGTATACAAAAAATAGAACCGTTTGAGGAATAGATGTGAATCCAGACGTTTCTGTTCTGTCTGAAATGGTCTCTGCTCTATGTGCTTCTCTGATGCCATTTGTCCTTGTCTCCCTGTCGCTGCTTTCACACTTGCCATCATTGGAAAGGAGTTGAAGAGTTAGTCCATTACTTCTCTGATAAAGCGTGGTATAGTACAATTTCCGATTTCTTCCCACCCCTGCCCCCCCCCCCCCCCCCCTCCCTTAATGACCTCACCTTTTTGGTTTTCACATTTTTCCTGCAGTTGCATGCAAAAGTGAAAAATTTCGTTTGCATTTTTTTTTGTTTTATTTTGCCCAATTTGATTTAAAAAGGATAACAAATTTTTACCAGGTTATACGATTACATGTTAAATGGAAAACCGCTGGGTTAAAGTGACTGGAGAAGGACTTGGGGACCGGGGACAAAAAACTTAATTGTAGAGCCAGGTCAGCAGCAGCTGCCAAGGCAAATAGGATTATGGGTGTATTAAAAGGGGAAGAGGCACATGAAGAACATTATTCCCCCATTGTACAAGTCCGGGTTAACCACACGGGAAATTTTTTTACATTTTTGGGCACCAGTGCACAGAAAACATTGTAGAGCTTGAGCTGGTAAAAAGGGCGGCAAAAAAAATAAAAAAAGGGAGGGTGGACTACAATCCCCAGAAAGATTAGAAAGGGTAGGGTTATTTAATTTAGGAAAAGAAGGCTTGGGGGGGACATAAAAAATGTTTAAATACACAGAGGTAAATAAGAAAATCTCCCAAGATTTATTTATACCCAGGGCGACTAGAAAAAAGGGGGGCATCACAAAGTCAAAGGGAAAAAAGTTTCTACAAAACATAGAAAGGGTTTCTTTACTGTTAGGCGGTGAGACTGTGGAACTCCGCCAGAGAACTTGTCATGGGAATTCCCAATAACCGAGTTCAAAAAGGGTTGGATCACTTCCTACGTAATAATATAACAATTATAGTGACTAGGATTCTGGGAGGGGTCGTTGATCCGGGGATTATTCCGTTTGCCAAATGATTTCGGGAAGGAAATTTTTCCCTAAAATGAGGAAAATTTTGCTTCACCTCAGGGGGGTTTTTCCCTTCCTCGGATAACCCCTTAGCCAAAGGCCAAACTGGGGGGACGTCTTGTTTTTTTTTTCGGCCTTACAAACTATGTAACTATATCTTAAAGGGAACCTGTCACATTGAGCATGCTATCTGCATGTTATAAAGTGGGAGAAGCTGAGTATATTCGAGTATTCTGGGCTAAGGAGTCCAGTGATTGATCACTATCTCTGTGTACTCTCTAATATAGGGAAGATTGTCAGTCACTCATAAGACCGCCTACTGGGTAAAGGAGTCAAGTAGCCTCGGGTCGTGATTTAACAACAAATTTTCTTGAATGACTACCGATTGAAAGTCACTAAGAGATTTCCTACGAGGTCAGGAGTCTGGCAGGCAGTGCTTTCAGTAATTTGACAACGGTCTCTGTGTACTCTCTAATACAGGGAAGGCTGTCAGTCACTCATTAGACCGTCTACTGGGTAAAGGAGTCAAGTAGGCGATCTTATCAGTGATTTAACAACTATCTCTGTGAATGACTACTTGTAAAGAGAAGTTACTGAGGTATGGAGTCCAGTAGGCAGTGCTATCAGTGATTTGTCAACTGCTTCTGTGTACTCACTAATACAGGGAAGACTGTCCGTCACTGATGAAACCACAACCTCAGGTACAGAGTCCAGTTGGCAGTCTTAGCCTTAACCCAAAGTAAACAGAAATTTTAGTGATATTTTACCATAAAAGTAAATATCAAACTGCTCAGCTAGTCCTGCTTTCTTCATGCTGCCCGCAACTACGATTGCATTTTTTGCAACAGGTTCCCTTTAAGATTTCTCACATGCCATTTGGTCAATCTAGAACAAGGGTTCCCAAAATCCAGTCCTCACGCCCCCCCCAACAGGTCATTTTTCAGATCTCCCACAGAATGCACGACAATAATTAAGTCACCTGTCAGCCAAATTTAAAAATCATTTGTGCAATGCCGGGAAAGCCAAAAACAGACCTTTGGGGGGGCGCGGGGACTGGTTTTTGGGGAACGCTAAACATCATAGTAGTTTCCAGACTGGGACACCCCATCATCTCTGAGGGAAACACTACTACTTCAAAATTGCCCCAAATTTTCACTCTTTTGTCTCACCAAAATTCATATTTTTTAGTTTTGTACAGCTGACACATTCGTTTTTCTCCGGGTTAAAAACTCATGTAAGTTAAATCAAACCGATGTCGGACCCTCTTGGTATTATGAGGTTTGCCCCTATAAAAACACACAGATGGCATTAAAGGCTAAATCAAAATGATGGGGCAATAATTTTTTGCATCAGGATTATGACCTGCATGGAAACTTCTTTGCTTTTATGCAGTTTTATATATTCTGTGTATGTTTGTTTGAATGTATCTGAATAAAGGGGATTCCTAAAAAATTGGGGGAGATGCAGCTCGGGAGGAAAGCATGGCAAAGTATCATGCTTTTCCGTTTTTTTTTTTTTTTTTTGGTTGGACCAGTCTCAGGTTTAGCCACGTAAAAGATACTTTGGGGTCAGGAAACAAATTTTAAAATAAAATGTTTTTCAGAAGTTTTTCTATGGACTTTAACCAATGATGAAGTCTAGGAATCGCCATAATTTGTTTGGCATGAAAACCCCCAAATGAAAACTTCGAAACCCTTTATAATGGGTATCTTTCCTTCAATAGACTGACTTTTTTCTTGCATTGGATTTTTCTCACTTTCTAACTGCTTTAACTATTGATCCTGGCACCAAAGGGCCTAAAAAAAAATTTTTGAAGGTTTGCCCATGTAGTTGACTGCGGCTGCTGAACCCACTTAAGGCACAGGCCTGTTCCTGACCCTTCCATCCCAAAACACCATAAAAGTACAGCACCCAGTGGTAGATCAACCACTCAGGACTCTCACCGGGCGTGATGGACTATTTAAGCAGCAGATGCCTAGAGAAGGTGGCAATCCCATGTGTCCCGATTAGGAGAGGCAAGGTCCTAATTATCAGGGTACAACAGGAAACATCCAGGGGCGAACCTCCAATGCCCGGGAAACCAGCAGCCCCCGGTTTGGGAAAGGGGGAATGATAAAAATTGTAGGAAGCTTCTATAAACTCATGGGTATGAACATGCAACTTCTTCCAATGTTAAAGTTAACAGAAATGTTATTCTTAATGCCATGAAAAACTACTGTTCCTCAGTAAACTTTTTGTATGGATTTTACATATTTTTATTTTTTTTTAAATTAGATTCCTGCCGTGCAGCAGAAACTTATATTGTTGACTTTCAGTGTATTTAAAGCCCAAAAAAAATCAAAAAAAACCCAAAAATTTAAGTGTCCTTGGCACCAGCAAATAATTAAACTCCAATACATAGAAGCAGAGCACTAATTTTATTTGGACATAGAGATTAAAGTACATATCGAAAATGTACAAAAACATCTACTGAAAGAAGCTATTAAAACACAGCGACATGGAAAGGGCACAGAGCTACGTTGTGACAATCCCCCTGATTAAATAACAACAAGAAAACTACATTGGGGGTAACATTCAATCTAACACAAATATCTATTTTAACAAAATGCTGGTGAATAAACAATTTATTAAGAATTTTTTTAACCATTCTAACAATATATAAATCATAATGTTCCTGTGCATAAACCAAACCTAAACAACAATGCAACCGAACCCAAGATATAACAACAATCAAGGTCATAGATCTAAACTAAGGCAAATAAAGTATTGACCAATCCATACAAATCGAAGACATAACTTATGGGTCAAGACTCAGGGTAGAGCAATCTAGACAGACCAAGGACATAGCAAGTGCATAGATCAAGACCAAGGATACAGCCAGTGCATAAACCCAAATGAGATACAGCAATGCTTGATACAACCCCCAAAACACAGCCCCAAAAAACCCAAAAAACAAAGCCAACTGAGGATATAAAGGACCAAGTGGGCACCCGATCCACACTGAGATAAGCAAGTTCACCGATCCCCAAAAAAAAATGGGAAAAAGGATATAGCAAGGGACCGATCCCCAAAAACTGAGGGTATAGCAAGTGCACGATCCCACTGAGGGAAGAGCCCAAAAAAGCAACCGATTCCCACTGGATATAGCAAAAGCACCCATCCACACTGAGGGAAAACAATCACCGATCCAGAAAATTTTGAGGGGTAATAGGGCAATGCAGCCGGGGGTCCACCACTGAGGGTAAGCAAGTCACCGATCCAAATGAATATACAATGCATCGACAAATGAGGGTAAGCAGTGCATCAACCCAGAGTGAGTATATAGGCAGTGCCCGACCAACTGAATATAACAATGCATCAACGCAGACCGAGGGAAAAGCCCTCCACAACCTAGATTGAGTATATAGAAAGGGCGTCAATCCAACTGGGAAAACACCCTCATTGATCCAGACTGAGGATATAGCAAGTGCAAAGACCAGATATATAGCAACAATTAATGGGAAAATTTTTCCCCAAAATCCCATTATTATGTGAACAAATATTTAACAATTTCCCAAAAAAGACCCGATTATATCCACCTAAAAGGAACCGTGACCCCCCCCATTTCTAGTTCTATGTCATCCCATTTTATGTATCTTTCAGCTTTTTTACTCTCCCTTTCCCGCTGGGGGCCCCTTTTAGCCTGGGCTTTCTGTTCTGTGCCTTTTCTTCCTCAGTCCCTGCCCTTTCGTAACCACGATCTTTCTGTGGGGGACTTTCATTTCTTTATGCCAATATTTGTTTTAAATTTTCTATTTACGGGGGTTTGGACCACGAGGCCCTTTGTATTGAAATAATAATGACTATTATTCGTCATAATAAAGAAACATGAAGGGCTTGGGAAACTGGGGTTCCCGAATTTTTTAAACTCAATTTTGGTTTAGTGGGTTGGTTCAATCTTGTAATAACAGATGATTTTTTAAGGATTTTGGTTAAAAACAAATAAAGGGTTAAACTGCACATACTTTCACTCTTTTAAAGGGGTTTCTCACTACAAAAAATAGCTTCAAAAAGTGGGGAAAAACCCAAATAAAGACGTTTTTTCCCAAAAAATTGCTTTTTCATCTTTTTTTTGTTAAGGACTACAAATGATTTTATCACCTTCTAGGGGGTCCAATTTCCCAAGTACCGACCCGTGAAATGTCCCCCCCCCCCCCCCCTCTGTTTGTTTTTATCATAGCAGGGGGTGATGTCACACACAGTCAAGCGCAGTGAAAGCTTGTTTTTATCTATCTTTCGGGAAAAACGTAAATTAAATCTCGTTTACAAAAACCCGAAGCTTCTCTTACCTCAAGAAGGGAATTTTTTTTTCATCAACTAAAACAAGAGGGCTGAAACATAGCTCAAGCTAATTACAGACACTTGCCAGGGAAGGCGAGAAAGAGCATTATTTTATTCATGCATCCATGAAACTTTTAGATGAACCACCCCTTTAAAACAGTTTTTTTATTTCCCCAAAAAAAATGGGCCAATTTGGGAACACAAATAAAGGGGGAAACGAACCAGTCCGCTCAAGTCCAATTACTTTGTCCATGATCAAACCTTTTTTTTTCCCAACGGTGCCATTCATGAATCCAAAATTATACCGCCTCCCCATTTACCTCGTCCCGACACTTCCGTCTTCTTGTGGTTCCTAGTCCCGGCAGTCAGAACATCAAAGCTGATTTGGTCACATTTCTCTTCCTGATATCACCATTTGGAAGTGAAGGCTCAAAAAGATGCCAGGAACTGTATTTGGACCAAGTTTACAAAGTTAAACCATTGCTAGAGATTCATTCATTCATCGCCTTAAAGAATTGGATGTACATTGAACACAAAAAAATTCTTACCCTTCTCACTCCTAATATTGTTAACCTGTATACTTTTCATTTTGTATGCTCATCCTTTATTCCCTCAATGCTAATTTAATGACCCTTCAGTTTTGGGGCATGTTTTTGGGAAATTTCTTCTCGGCATGTATTTTCATTTAAAATCCAGACTTTGTGTTTTTTTGTATATTGTTTGTATTTTTACCGATCATAGTCTTCAATCCAGATGCAATAATAAAGTCTTTATGTAAATGCCTTGATTTGTTCATGCACATTACATACTATGCTCATATGTGAGTCGTCATTTGAGCGTTAACTTTGTTCAGTTTATATCTATGTTTTTGTTTAATAAAAAAATTTCCCGATATTTTTTTTTCCCTGCAGCCTCAAAAACCACTTCCATCACACCCAAATTTTAAAAGACCACACCTGGGAAAAATTTAAAACCCTCCACATACAAGCCCAAATTAACCTAAAGAAAAACACCTCCACCCTCCCTATTGTCACAAAGGGGATACGTAAAGGGGGGGGGGGGTTCCTGAAAAAGAACTGAGTCCCCTGAGTTACGGGTTTAAAAAAAAGACGACTAGACACAACTCGAAACGGAAAAAAAAAAGCCGACGGTAACGAGCCCGAGCGGCTCGATAATAACAAAAATATAAAACCGCAAAAAGCTTGGGACGGTCCAACAACTTGTCCGGTGAAAGCCAAGAAAGACGTAAAGTCGAAAGTTAATATAAACTCGCCGTTGCCTGGAGAAAGCCTGAAGTCAAAAACTTTACAGCTTCCCAAATCGAAAGTACACAATGCTTTGGCAAAGAAAGGAGATGCCAACTCTAACTCTTCAAACCCTTCCTTAAAAGAGCCTCAAATGTCAAGTACGACGCCTTTGACCCCTTCATCGAATGATTCCCAAAGTACAGTACAACCACTCGGGGCCCAAAACCACACGTTGTCCCCCTACATCAACCACCCAACCAAGTCATTTCCGATTCCGCCTTAAGCAGTTTTGACTCATTGCGTTACATTGGTCCGGCTCAGTCACGTCTTACAATGCCGGGCACACAATTGTTAGCACAAAGCTCACCACCATCAGTCAATCAGGGAAAGCCATCATCTGAGATAGCCGTACCGACCGAGAAACCAGTCCCTTTAGCCGAAACCTTAAAACCAGCGAGTAAATTACTGCCCAAAAGTTCCATGCTCCGACCCCCGAGTAAACTTAAGAAACCAAATAGTTCCAAGGTTGACCCACCAAGTGAACCTCAGAAATCCCCATGAAATTTTTTCCCCATTAAAAATCACCAACGGCAATAGGGAAAAATACCTCAAGAAAATGTCGAAAGCTTAGTTCCAAAGAGACAATCCCGTCTCCCGCAACCAAAGGCACATTAAAGAAAAAAAACAAAAAAAAAAACAGTAAATATATAGATATATAAATATATTAAAAACACATATGCATTAAAAAAATATTTAAAAAAATACTCAAATCTCGTCCTATAATTCAATTTACTTTTGTTATGACGCTTTAATGCACACCTGTAATTGTAATGAAAAATAATCCCAGATAGATGTTTTTGTCAAAAAAATTTTAGTTTCATCCTGAAAATCGTCATTTTTGACTCGGTCAAATAATTTTTTCTTCGATTTTTTTTTATTTTCTAACTTTTTCATTGACCTTTTTGGGTTTTAATTTTTCGTCCAATTGTGATCCGGATAAGACATATTTAGGGAGATATGTCCCGTGTTCCGTAAACCCGCTCTGTAAAGGACATTGAAAACCTTTTACGTCTCCTCTGCTAAGTCATTAACCACATTTCAGCTGTTAAAACCTCGCTTGCAGAATTCAACAACCTTATACTAAAAGCCTACGCTACTCCCCGGTGCAGCGGCATATCATCTATTTATAAGTAATGTATAGTTTTCTGTCTGTTGTACATTGTCCTTTTTTTTTTTTCCAAGTGCTATGCAAGTATGTAACTTATTTATCTAATTATTTGAGAGTATAACGTGTATTTATTGCATCAAGGTTAGCTTTTTGCACATTGCCCTTTTGTTGTTTGTTTTTACAACCGAATAACAAGATGTATTTATACACAATATACTGTACGCATTGGAGTCTGTATGTCGGTGTCAGGCCACTGACAACGTTTCTACACATGCACAAAACAGTGAATTGGGCCTTTTTGCTTAAGATAGCTGGAAAGAGGCATTTTTATTATTATTATTATTATTATTATATATATATGGACCGAAACCGCAAAATTTACTTTAGGAGGGTTTTAAAAGAATTTGCTAAGTTAAAGGGAATGTGTCAGCAAAAATGACTTAGTGTTTAACTCACATTTTTATGTTCAACACATTTTTGTAAGAATTTTTGGTTATATATATTTTTTTTAATTTTCGATATTTTTTAATAATTCTTAAGTCCTGCAGTTTTCAGTTTGGCCACTAGGCCTAATAATTGTCTGACACTTACTGTTCTGTAGAGAAAGATTCTCAGTTGTCTGCTCATTATCAGCACAAAGAGGGTCAAACTGAAAGGAGACACCTGTGTGAATAGATCACACAGGCTCCACCAGTCACAAGAGGTGATAGTCACAGTTCACCCTTTCACCTCCCTGCACAGTGACTTCTTCCCAGGTCACAGAGCATGACTAGAAAACTCCCCTACAGAAGTGAATGGGACTGAGTCAGTCTTAAAGGGGTTGTCTTACTACATTGATTCATCTTCCCTCAGTCCTGTTTTCTTGCTTTTTCACTTTGAATTCAGAGGCGTGTTTACTGGCTTCTACTAGACTGCAGTAGAAGCCAGGTCTGTAGCTATAGCAACCAGTGCTGACAGCCTATCAGGAGAGAGCACACAGGTCTGTAGCTATAGCGACCAGTGCTGGCAGCCTATCAGGAGAGACCAAACAGGTCTGTAGTTATAGCGACCAGCACTGCCAGCCTATCAGGAGAGACCAAACAGGTCTGTAGCTATAGCAACCAGCGCTGGCAGCCTATCAGGAGAGATTAAACAGGTCTGTAGCTATAGTGACCTGGCAGCCTATCAGGAGAGACCAAACAGATCTGTAGCGATAGTGACCTGAGGAGCTGATGCACCCCATACAAGAGGGGATATCTAGGAATAGGTAGGACACCGGTAATGTTAATATATTGCCAAGTGACTTGTATTTGCAGGATCTTTAACATAAAAAGCAGCGATCCCTGTAGTGAGACAACCTCTTTAAGTCTCCTATGTGCATGAAGCTGCTGTAAAGCGTCTCTCTGACGGCTGTTAAAAGCAGTGCAAACAAGGCCTAGTGGCCAAAGTTAAAACTGCAAGACTTAAAGGGGTTGTCTCGCTACATAGAATAGCTTTCAAATTGTAGGGAACACAAAATAAAGACATTTAACAAATATATTGCTTTGTTCCTCAGTTTTCCCTAAGGAGATACAAGTGAATTTATGACCTCCCTGGCTATTTCAGTTCCCTCAGTAACCTACCTGTAAACAATTCTCCCCCTGCTGTTTGTTCAATGAGATAACAGTGAGTGATGTCATCACACAGGTCGTGGCAGTGTCCTGTGCTGCTCAGCAGTAAAAAGCTTGATTTATGTAAAATAAACAGAACTGTAATTAGGGCTTTTGTTTTGGGGATCAGATAAGAAGTCGTGTTAGTAGTTTGAGAAGCTAATCTGATCTAATTAGTATCTGAAAGCACAGCAGCGAGCTAAAAGGAGCTGTATGCAAATGAGTCAGTCTGAACCAGGAAGTGACAGAGTATTTCATTCATGCGTTTTCTGAAACTCTGAAGGGAGACAACTCCTTTAAGAATTATTAAAAAATATTGAAAGATTGAAAGTGATATGAAAAATTAATTTAAAAAAAACCCCAACATTTCTAAAAAATTTTAAACATAAAAATGGGACTTAAACAATGACTCATTTTATTGACACATTCTCTTTAAAATTATGGGAAAAAAATCCATTAGAACATTTTTTAAATTTTTTTTTGTTCATTCAAAGGGGCATTGTAGTTTGGGTACTTTATTATAAGAGTCATCAATGATTTCTTAGTATAAAAATTTTCCATGAAGCAAAATTCAAAAGGCTCCAATTTCTCCTTGTACTGTACCAATCAGAGAAGATAGCTTAAGGCCAGTGTGAACCTCTAATCATGTATTATTGGGTGTTTGCTTCAAAAATGCAGCATTTCTAACTGGCTATAAGGAAAGTCAAGTTTTGGTTCTTGTTCTAATATGTTGTGATAAACCTCCAGTCACTTTAAAGTTAATTACATTTTGCTGCTTGTAGCCATTGTTAAGAGTGACATAATGGGGTTGTCTCACTACACTGATTCCTCTTACCTCAGTCCTGTTTTCTTGGTTTCATTTTGAAATCAGGGGTGTGTTTACTGGCTTCTAATAGGTTGCAGTAGAAGCCAGGTCTGTAGCTATAGCAACCAGTGCTGGCAGCCTATCATGAGAGACGGAAAAGGTCTGAAACTAAAGCAACCAGTGCTGGCAGCCTATCAGGAGAGATTGAACAGGTCTGTAGCTATAGCGACCAGCACTGCAGGCTATCATGTGAAATGGAACAAGTCTGTAGCTATAGCAACCAGTGCTGGCAGCCTATCATGAGAGATGGAAGAGGTCTGTAGATATAGCAACGACTGCTGGCAGCCTATGATGAGAGATGGAAGAGGTCTGTAGATATAGCAACCAGTGCTGGCAGCCTATGATGAGAGATTGAACAGGTCTGTAGCTATAGCAACCAGTGCTTTCAGCCTACTAGGATAGATCAAACAGGTCTGTAGCTATAGTGACCTGAGGAGCTGATGCAGCCCATACAAGAGGGGATATCTAGGAATAGGTAGGACACTGTTAATGGACACATATGGCAAAGTGACTTGTTTTTGTTTTTTATGTTATTTTTAACATAAAAAACAGCGATTCCTGTAGTGAGACAATCCCTTTAAAGGAGTTGTCCATTAAAAAAAAACTTACACTGCGTTAGGGACCTGATGCTTAACTCTCTGCCGCTGTTGCTCCGGAGCTCCTGGCAATCGCCTTGTCTTGACTTCCGGGTTCTCATCCCGATGCTGAAGAGAAGTTGTCGCTCTATTCACAAATATTCCTTTCCTTTGTGTCAGGGCTTGAACTCGGAAGTCCAAAGGAGCTTCTTCCCGGGAGCTCTGAAGCTGCAGCAGTGGGGACCACTAGGTATAATGTGTGTATGTCTATAATTATTATTGTATTTTTAGGCTACCCTTTCCCCAATGCAGTGTCATTGTATTTTTTAATGGACACCCCCTTGAAGAGCGTGCTGCATAGTGTTGACATGGTTGTCCAGTTATTTCTTTTAATTAGGATATTGCTGCCCTCTATTATAGATCCATCTCTGCCCTGTTCTTATTTGCGTCTGGTCTCTAGTCTTTTTCTAGTAGTCTTGTGAACGAGGTGTTAGCCAATCACCGGCTGCAGCAGTCACGTGCCATTGGCCGACGTCACCATTCGGAAGATAGCGCTCCAACCTCCCAGTGGTATGTCAGCAAATCAGAGGCTGTAAGCAGAAGAACGGGGGCAGTACTAGATGAGAGGAGAGCGGAGTGTCATTGTTTTGTTAGAATTTTTATAGAGCAGCAATATCCTGATCAAAGAAATAGCTGGACAACCCAAGTAGAGTAAGTAGTAGTCATTTCTGAAGCTCTCCTTGATTTTTTCTTTAATCAATATAAAAAAGAATCAACCCCTTTAAAATAAAGGGGTTTTGCCAAGAAGTGAGTTCCTTACCTAACAGGCTTGAGGCTTGAAAAAAGGGGCGTTGTGTTCCTGTGTACCTCCTCTGTGATGTCATGGCTCCACCTCCCATGCACGCTTCTGATATTCAGTCTCTGTAGTTGAGCAAACATTGTTTTGCCAATCCACAGAGGAGAACTGTATTGTACACAAGCTATATGCCTTTTATTTCTCCCTCTTATTTGCTCAGGAGAGAAGATAAGCTCAGCAGGCAGCCTTCCTTCATTCCTTCATGAACAGCTGCAGGGATAGAGGGATGGGGGCTGAGCAGGGAGCTTCTGCATGTTTGCTCAGATAATTACATTACAACCAGTGGATTCTCTATACAGAAGATACAGGATCTTTCTCCCCAGTCCCTTTAATGCTCGTTCATGTTCCCTGCCATCAGATAAGAAGTGGAAACAACGCAAGCGCGGCCAGATCAGCTCCTGTCTGCTCCTGGTCGTGTCCAATGTAAACTGTCAGGAAACGAAGGGTATCTTAGCCAGGCTGTAAATCTCACTTTTTTTGATGACATATATTCAGAAAAGTGATTAAATACCCATTTTGGTGCATCCCACGTCAACATTAGATCGTGGCAAAACCCCTTTAAGCTCATTATGACCTAAATAGTGTTTAAAGACTTTATTAGATGTAGAAGTATTTGACATGTTGTGTATTTTCATTATGTACAGTGTTATTACCTTAGGAGGTTATCTGGTTGGATCTTCACACCTTAATTCTTCAGAGGTTGGGTCGCTATAGAAGTGCCGGCAGGCTTGATGACTAGCATGCAATGTCCAGCCTACCGTCCTCTCCGAACACAGACTCACAATGCTTTGTACAGCGTGATGTTTGGTTAGGGGAGGCGGTGGGTGGCTACAGTATAGAAGCACCGACCTGCTGCCTGACTAAGCCCGTATGGCCAGAAGATGATTATCTGCCAGGCATAGGCAATAGTCAACTGGCCGGCGGGCTCAGTAGTAGTAAGGGATGATGGGCTGAATGGAACATTGGCACTTAAAGGGGTTGTCTCACTACATTGATTCCTCATACCCCAGTCCTGTTTTCTCAGTATAATTTTTGAATTCAGTGTTTACTGGGTTTATTGGTTTCTACTGGTTTGCAGCTGCTCCGGACACCA
Source organism: Phyllomedusa bahiana (assembly GCA_025379985.1). Classification (NCBI taxonomy): domain Eukaryota; kingdom Metazoa; phylum Chordata; class Amphibia; order Anura; family Hylidae; genus Phyllomedusa; species Phyllomedusa bahiana. Next base: position 25,731 of record JAODAL010012063.1, on the reverse strand, counting down.
GGTGTGTAGCTATAGTAACCAGCAGTGGCAGCCTATCAGGAGAGATGGAACAGGTCTGTAGCTATAGCAACCAGCAGTGGCAGCCTATCAGGAGAGATGGAACAGGTCTGTAGCTATAGCAACCAGTGCTGGCAGCCTATCAGGAGAGATGGAACAGGTCTGTACCTATAGCAACCAGCTGGGGCAGCCTATAGGAGGATGGAACAGGTCTGTGCTAATAGCACCAGTGATGAGCATATCAGGAGAGATGGAACAGGTCTGTAGCTATAGCAACCAGTGCTGGCAGCCTATCAGGAGAGATGGAACAGGTCTGTAGCTATAGCGACCACTGCTGGGGACCTATCAGGAAAGAGAAAACAAGTCTGTAGCTATAATGACCCGCTCTAGCAGCCAGTCATGAGAGACTGAACAGGTCTGTAGCTATAGCGACCTGAGGAGCTGATGCAGCCCATACAAGAGCGGATATCTAGGAATAGGTAGGACACTGTTAATGGACACATTTTGCAAAATTACTTTGTTTTGCAAGATCTTGAACGTAAAAAGCAGCGATCCCTGTAGTGAGACAACCCCTTAAATGCAATAGTAATAATACTGTACATAATGTAAAAACACAACATGTCAAATACTTAGTGTTTAATAACTTGATTTAATATCTATTTGGGTCATAATGAGCTGAATTAACTATACAACTGCCCCTTGACCTATTTTTATAATGCAGGTTTTAAAAATTAAAGAACTGAATGAGCCTAAGAACCCAATGCCGGAAATCTGAAAGGCTGGGTATTTAAGGGGAACACAGGCTCCATACTGACCAAGCTAGCAGCATGGCATCAACGCAGCTGTTTCTTATCTGTTATAGTCTTCATTGAGCTCGAGTTGTAGTCTCATGTATGGTCATCACCACTCCTTAGTAAGCTGACATGGGCACCTTTTGGTTTGTTTGATTTTCTGCGATCCAGACCCGCTATTCCTATGTAGTTTTCCATTTAACTTGATCATAATGCTAAAACCAAGGTCGTGGTCACCAGCTCTTCCACGCTCGAGAGCACTTGCTATATCTAAACTTTGGGTATAAAGGAAAGTAGTCATCTTAATTGTGAGAACGGTTGTATTTTCTGCTTGGTTTTCTAAAAATTAAGAAATTTGCTGCTACATTTAAATAGTAATTTGTCACTTTGATTTTTTGGGGGTTTTGGGGGGGGGGCTTTTTTGGAAGAATAGAAACACTGGGGGGGATTGCATTAGTGTGGACTGACATTTTTCGGCATGATTTTAGAAAATGAAAAATACATTGGATAAATTCCAAAAAAAGGCAGGCATTAGTGGAAGGGCATACTGGTGATTCCTGATTGCTCATGGAAACCCTGAAATATGACAGATTAAGCAAATCATACAAAGCACTATAGATCGATCTTAAAATATCTCCCTGAATGTGCATGATTTTTTTTTTTTTTTTACTCTTCAATAAATTATTAAAGATCCTATTTCAAATTCAGTCACATTTCAGGGTGATAGTCCATTAAAAGGGGATGTTCACTTTTTTTTTTTTTTTTTTATTATTCTTGTTAAATTATAAAACAGTTTGCTAAAGTTTTTCACATATAGATAAAAAATTTGCTCCTATGCCTCTTTTATATCAATAAAGTAGATTCCTATCTAAAAAGCAAAAAGTGGGATTTAGCCACTTAGCAATGAGCTGGCGTCAGAGAATGGGGAGACGGCCGCCCTTCCTGTCTATAGGAGTTTAGAATGCACCCAAGCGCACTCAGTGGGTGATATTTGGAACGACCATAGAAATGAACTGTGAGAATGAAAGGGGTTGTCTCATCTCAAAGTTTCATTGTATGCATGCATGAAATAATGCTGCTTTGCTCTGTCACTTCCTGGTCAAGCTGCCTGTAATTAGCATATGAGCTCCGTGTATTCAGACTTCTGCTAATTAGATAAATCTCATGCTGTCAGGACCAGTGAAGCTTCTTAGTTAAAGTAAACAGTAGTAATTACTGTCTTTTGTATAAAAGATTAGATAACAAACAAGCTCTCACTGTCCGAAGTTGTGAGCTGCACGACCTGTGTGATGACGTCACTCCTTGCTATCAGATAGATGTCACTCCCTGCTATCAGATGGAACAAACAGCAGGGGAGAAGGAGTATACAGGTCGGTCACTTGGGGAACCAGAGAGAGCACAGAAGGCGATAAAATCACTTGTAGCTCCTTAACAAAAAAAAAAATGAACAACGCAATATATTTGGAAAACGTCTTCATTTAGTGTTCCCAACATGCTGAAAGCTAATATTTGTAGCGAGACAACCCCTTTAACCAAGTGTGGCCAATCTCCCCGTTCTTTGAAGTCAGCTTTTATGAAGTTGGAAACTTCTTTCACTGTATGGATTGAAAAAGGCGACAGATAGGGGACCTCCTGACATTCATTTAGCAGCACGGTTACGTTATATATAGGTGGAATAATTTTTAGTAATGTGGTCTTCACTGGGTGGATTTACTTATGAAAGGGGGTTGGCATGTTGTTAATAAAGTGAACTTTAAAAAAAAAAAAAAAAAAGTCAAAACACATATACAGATAAATACACCAACACAGATATGTTGTTGGTAAAGTTTTCTGCAAGATAACAAAGCAGAAAGATGAGACAGAAGAATGTGGGTCGTCATCTCTACAATCATGAAAAGATGTTGCAGGAGGTAAAACTGCTGGAGAAGTTGTGCCCCTCAAAAAACAAAAAAGCAAAAAAAAAAAAACTACTACTACCCTGTTTCCCCAAAAATAAGACCGTGTCTTATATTATTTTTTGCTCCTAAAAACGAGCTAAGACTTATTTTTAGGGGATTTCTTATTTTTCCATGAACAAGAATTCACATTTATTGTTGAACAAAAAAATGAACCTGTATTAATATACTGCAGTGATTTCATCACAAACCTCAGCAGAAGCAGCCAAACTCTGAAATGCATAAAAAAAATGCACTAGGTCTTATTTTTGGGGAAAAAAGGGGGGGTTACTGGGGTCCGGGCTAAAACCAGGGGATAAAAAATGGGGTTGCCTTCATTTTTTGGGATAGGGCATACGGCTTTGTTTGGAAAGGGTAGGAGCGCTTTTTTAAGAGTACATCATAAAACTGTATGATTTTTGCTATAGAATAAAACATCAAAAATAAAAAGTGGGGCACCCCCTTTTAAAGGGCCGTGTTCACCGGGTTTTCCCCACGGATCTTATTTTGGGGAAACAGGGTAGGTTATCTGGGTCACGTGACTAACACCAGGTGGACTAAAATATGGGCTGTGCCATTCATTTCTTTGGATAGGAGCATACGGCTTTGTTATGGAGAAGGAATAGGAGCAGCATTTTTTAAGACGTACATCATAAAGCTGTATGATTTTCTGCTATAGACATAATACATCAAAAATAAAAAGTGGACACCCCCTTTAAAGGTCACATTTTTATCCTTGTCATGGACTGTATACGGTAGTATCATGAAATGCAAAGCATATAATTCTATTTTATATAGTATCTAAATGTCTAATGATCACATCAAACAGATGGAACTATGTAAAATGTAGACTCATTTGTGATGTAGCAGAAGCTTCCATGTTTATTTGGTGGATTCCTTTATATTTCACATACAGTAAAGAGAGAAAATCCACGGCTCACCTTAGCTAAGCTTACAGGTATTTTATTGGAATGCTCCAAGTGCTATAATATTAATGTAATGATAAAAAGGAGACCTTGGCCTCATTAACTTATTTCTGTGAAGTTTCCAATAACATGCCTCGAAGGTGTGCCGGAGTTTTTTTTTTCTCTTTAGTGCATATTTAGCCACGGGCTTTTCCGCAGAGCAGCCGTCCACAATTAAGGTGTGCGGCACCATAAGGGCATGTCCCCACGGCACCGGTTTGCGATTTTGCAAACAGTCTGTAAACGAACACACCGGGCCGCTATGGAAAATCCGTGCAGCAGTCCCGAAAAACATTGCGCATGTTCATTCTTCCGTCCGGTTTTCTGACAGTTTATGAACATCGCAGTGTGAAGGGGGAGGGCTCTTCTTTGCTAACCACGGAGTAAAAGCCGTCCCCCGGCGGACGTGGGGACGGCCCTAAAACCGACCGATATGTGTCCTGTGCCGTGGGGAGGAGCCTTAAAAAAAGCGTTAGATTTAATACAGTGTAACTGAAAGCTAAGTATTAAACTTTTTGTCTACGTCCTCAAATAAGATTATGCTCCTAGGGCCATAGTAAGAATTTTTTTTTTACGAAATTTGTCCAAAAACCAACCAAGCAGCGGTGGTTTCTTTGTCATCTGTTTTAGTCATAAGCTCACTGATCTGACCAACAGTGAAGTAGGTGCTCAAGTAAAACGGACAGTGCAGTTGACCAAAAATGTATTTGCATTGTCCTAAAAATCTTTTTGTAGGTAAAGGTGTTGACCTCTAGGCCTATTTATTTTCCCATGATGAGGTAGCTAACATGCAAATACACATCATGGAGGAGGAAAGACCTAGTTGGGTGTCCGTTGCTTATAACATCCATACAGTAATATGGGCAATACTACCATGTTTCCCCGAAAATAAGACAGTGTCTTATATTAATTTTTGCTCCTAAGGACGAGCTAAGACGTATTTTTAGGGGATTTCTTATTTGTCCATGAACAAGAATTCACCTTTATTGTTGAACAAAAAAAATCCACCTGTATTAATATCCTGCAGTGATTTCATCACAAACATCAGCAGAAGCAGCCACACACTGTATTGCATTAAAAAAAAATGCACTAGGTCTTATTTTCGTGGAAACAGGGTAGCAGAATAATTGCTGCATTTAGCGGAAATATGCATATATGATATTTACTAAGGTGCCCTGTAGTGTAGGGAAACCCCTAGATTACTTAGATTGGATGCATAGGAAGCATGAAAGCCAGACAATCCTAGGTAAGACTCTTCTAATAGGGTTAAAACACTGACAAAATATACCAGATCCTGGTTTTCCCCCATAGTTGATATTGGGGAACAGAAGGGGGGGGTTCTGTACTCACTGCAGATTTTTGGAGAATCAGGAAGTTGCACTGACATTCATGTTTGCCGCTAAAGGAATCCAAGAGGCGAAGGAAAGTGATGAACGGTCGCGTGCCTTTATTTAGTGGACTGGTGATTTTTTTTTATTTTTTTATTGGCTTGTTGTTGTTGTTTGCTCTTTCTTTGCTTTGTCATCCAATGTCAGCCGGCGTTACAAAGTGTAAAAATCAAGTTGCTTTAGGGTTAACCCATCACTGAACGACGTTGCTACTGTAGAACTTACTGATGACTTTCAGTTGTATAATATTCTGTGCAATATCTTTGATAAGGAAAGAAAATAAACTACTGTAATGTTCATAAAGACAAGCAGTAAATGAAGGTGAGGGGGAACTATATGCACTTTATAAGAGCTTTACCGCTTGGAATTGTGCCTAAAATTATCAACTTGCCTCCTGTTTGTTGGTTTTCTTTCCATGTTCAATTAATAATAAAAATGTTCTTGTTTTCTAAATACTGTGTCTAATATTTCATTAACACAACCACAAAATGTATATATTTACATACATATGTACTTCATGTACCGTATTTTTCGGACTATAAGGCGCACATAAAAGCCTACGATTTTCTCAGAAATCGAAAGGGCGCCTTATAGTCCGATGCGCCTTTATATATGAATCAATTCTTCACTTGGGTTTTTAGGCTTTGTTCAGAACGTATTTACAGCTAATTTAGTGACACTTATTTGCAACTGATTTGTAACTGATTTCCGATCGTAAATACGTTCCGAAATCAGTTACAAATAAGTGTCACTGGCACGTATTTCGCGATGGAATTCCAATCCCCATTCTTTACATGGGGTGATTCCGATGCGAAATACGGCACAATAAGTGGCAGGACCATTGTAAATCCGACCGTATTGTGGCCGCAATCCGCGGTGGCAATACGGCACGGAAATATGGAGAATGGCCTATACGACCACCGTAGTCAGGAGCGTCACTGTGTTGAATAAAGTTTGGCTTGCGGTCTGAGCTTTCTTTCATTTAATGCGCCGCGCCTTATAATCCGGTGCGCCTTATATATGAACCAAGACGACAGCAGGCGCTCATTGATAATGCTCCTTATAATCCGGTGTGCCTTATAGTCCGAAAAATATGGTATCTGTAGAGAGCCTGCCTCTCAGGGAGGAAGCAAGGGCTGTGCAAAGAATTTGGCGTGGTGTATAATTGCCAAGACCTGGGATGTTAGTCTGTGACCACTTTGAGAAGGATACTCCTCCCTATTCAGAATAGATGTAAAGCTTTCCCAACTGAAATGTAAGGAGTTGGATTCAATCCAATGTGTTTCGGGTCGCTCCAAGATACCATGCGTCTGCACAGATCTGTGGAGTCGGCAAGCCAAACCTCCGACCCCCGACTCTGACTCCCACTGTTTAAGTGACAACCTTACTGTAGTAAAATGGTAACATCAGGCTGTTTACCACTTTATGATACAATAATCAAACTATTTAGGTAGAAAAGGCACTGACAAGCAAAAGGGTAACAATGTTTTGATCTTTTGAACACTTGTGGGAAGAGTTGAAGAAAAAGCTGTATTTGTATCCAAGTGCAGTCTACACCAACATTGGGGATGTGTAGACGAGACCGGGGATCAGATTTTGGTCAAGATATGCTTGAATCTGATCCAGAGCCCAGAAGGATTCAGGAAGTATTGAAAACCAAAGGTGGATTTACCAAATACTAACAAAATAATTTTTAGGAGCAAAACAGTAATGCAGTTACAGGAGAGAATCTGCAGAACTAAGCAGATGCTAAATACTTGCAAGTCAAATTTAATGTGTAAGATGACAATATATATAATTACAGTAGCCTCATGAACAAAGCTGTAGTGGAGGGTGAGATATGGAGCCTGAAAGTCACGAGTTGCCTGCTCCATGTCATCAATTACACTCCTCATGTGATGAGGCTGAAGATATGGAGCAGTAGCATTGGCCGGACCCAATGCCTCTTGCTCTTTGCATCGATCTAACTGGACCAACTAATTATATATTTTGGGAGTCGGTCCATTTTATGACGACTCCTGCAAAATAGGCACCGACTCCACAGCCCTGCTTCTGACCTTGTGACACCGGACTGCTGTGCTCCCAGGGCTTTTGGGAGCCATTGGGAGAGTCGGTCAAACATGGCTTGTTTTTGTACACCTTTGGTATGCTTCCATGTGGCCTTATGAGGATGTTAGTAGAGGCATGAGGTTAGTCTGAGGTGTGGTACTGCAGATAAGGGCTAAGCAAGTGATACACATAGACATTGAGACCTGTATGGTGCAGATCTTAGAATTATTGTGGGGGAACTGCTTTGGATGAAAAAAGGCTGCTTGGCTGAGAACTTGTCTGGTCATAATAATACTAAGCTTTTTATGGTGTCAACATATTCAGCAGCAGTTTACAAATGAGAGGGTGCTGACCAAAAGTGTAATAAAAACAATAAAAACCTTGCATAGTAAGTACTGTAGTTGCTAACAGATCAAAGAAGAGGTGTTAGTGGAACCTGCTTGCAAAGATCTTGTCATCCATATGGGTAAAGGGGTGAGAGAAAGAGGGAGACGTGTTAGCTTACAGAATGGTCTAGCCCTAGATATAGGGTAGTTTATATAAAAGTGGATGAAGTTTGCATCGAAACAGAAATCTCTATACAGACAGCGCATCTACATACAGCCAGCCACCTATATACAGTCTGCACCTATGTACAGACAGTGCATCTATACAGAAATAGTACACCTATAGACAGTGCATTAATACACCAACAGTACAGCTACATACAGACAGGGCATTTAGCTACAGACGCTATAACTATATACAGACAGTATATGTGTGTGTGTGTGTGTGTGTATATATATATATATATATATATATATATATATATGCAGGAAGGAAAACCGACCCGGTGCCTGTGGCATATGCAAGCCTTAAGAACGGCAACGGAGTGGTGTATAATAAAATGAGTTTTATTTTTAAAAATGCAAAGGAGTGTAAGGCCTCGTTCACACGGCTTATTTCTCCGCGGATTGGTGCCGTACTCCGCGCCGGATTTGCGATGTAGTACGGCGCCAATCCGTCGGAGTAATTACAGTGATCCACTGCTCTCATAGAGAACAGTGGATTTCGTTGCTCCTCCCCGCTCGGCGAATCCGCCGTGGGGGGGAGAAAGTGACATGCACATTATTTACGGCGCGTACGCGCCGTAGATAATGACAGTCTATGGGGTCGCGGAGCGGCGCCCCCGCCGCGCTCCGGCCCCGCCCCCGTCCCGACCCTTATTCACGCCGGATTTGTGAGCGCAATCCGGCTCACAAATCCGTCGGGAATAAGCCGTGTGAACACGGCCTAAATCTTCACAAAATTAAAAACACACTGAAAGAACACTTTTAGACTTTACGCGTTTCACGCCGCACACATCGGCGCTTCCTCAGAAGTAGTGATCCAGTACCTGATGGGGGAAAGCCTGGAGGTTAATATACAACTAAATTTCTTACAGAAAATTTCTGAAAGAGAATGAAAGTTTGAAACTCAAAGGAGGGAAATGTGAAGCAGAATGTGGGGAGAATGACTTGTTGAAGATAGTGTGGAGCAAGAAGTATGGTGAATTTACCTGCTCTCAGATTGGGGGTGTGGGGGAAGTGTAGGCCACCATATGTAATAAGAGCATGGGAAGCAGGGTCAGATAGTTTGAGTTGTTTCTGTGTGAGCTGGCAGGTGGAGGGAACTCGTCATAAATGGGTCGTAAACAGTGGTGAGCTTGTGACAAAGAGACTGGGTGTCCCAAAGTGCCAATGTCAAAGCGACATTGAAAGACGTACAAGGAATAGGAAGTTAATTATCAGGGTAGTTAAAGAAAGTAAGAAGTTGTGAATGGGAGGTGTATGTGGGCGAGGGTACGAAATAGCAGCTGAACCAGAATGAATGATTGTGAATGTTAAGATGGGAGATGGATAGATGTGTTATAGAGAGCAGCAGAGAGTCTTGTAACAATCATTTGGACCAGAAAGAGACAAGTTACTCACTTGAACATTCATAAATCCTGGTCGCCTTCTACCCCCTTCTGTCATAATTTTGTCATAACTCATCAAGGCACTTCCAACGATGGCACCCAAACCCCAAGCCTCAAATATATACTGTGCTTTATTCACTGATTGCAACAATCAACCCAGGTGACAATTGGGTGGGGATGCAATGAGGCACCATGATAACAGAAAGGGAAACGCAAGAAGGAAATACTTAACCCTGTTTCCCCAAACATAAGGCAGTGTCTTATATTAATTTTTGCTCCTAAAGCTAAGACTTATTTTTAGGGGATGCCTTATTTTTCCATGAACAAGAATTCACATTGACAGTTGAACAAAAATCCACATTTATTAATATCCTGTAGTGATTTCATCACAAACATCAGCATAAGCAGCCACACTCTGAATTACATGAAAAAAAAGCGCGATGTCTTATTTTCGGGGGATGGCTTATTTTTGGGGAAACGGGGTATATATCATTTGCTATCCACATGAACAGAGTGCAATTAATGGCAACTAAGCTGAGATTTCATACAGTTAACATAAAGTAAAAATGAATACAATAAGCAAAACAAATCGGAGTAATGGCTTTTCTCATATCCTGGGTTCAGTAATTTCACCCATAAACATACCTATGAAGACAAGAAACAGTAGTCAGATGGCAGTGCAGAATAGTAAATGTTGGTAATCAAAACTAGTCCCAAAACGCATTCAAGCCATCACACCTTACCAGTGAGCCAATGGATTGTTTGGCGATTCGGGGATCCCTCTTTCACCTCATCCACTTTGACGGCCCGGGCGGTGGGTAAACGAGGGGCAAAAAGTGACGCTCCCCGAGGGCACACCCAATTAGCGTGGCTCCTTGATAGCAGCGTACCACCGCCGCCGTGGGGATTCAAACTCACGAAAGCCCTGCAATAGTATCCTCACACCTTACCAGTGAGCCAGTGGACCGCTTGGTGGTTTGGGGATCCCTCTATCACCTCATGCACCTTGACGGCACAGGCTGTGGGTAAACGAGGGGCAAAAAAATGACACCCTCCGGGGGCACGCCCAACAACTTCACTGTGGGCGCACCTCAAGCAGCGTGGCTCCTGAAAAGCCGCCCACTGCCGTGGGGATTTGAACTCGCGAAAGCCCTGCAAGTAACCTCGCACCTTTGAATATCGGAGACATATTGTCAGTAGTTTATATAATAAAATAACAATGTACATTTTTCTCAAAAAATACATCCGATTGAAGAGAAAAATCAGAGAAACTGAAAACTTTGCAGTGGTCTCTTAATTTTTCAGAGATGACAAAAGAAACAATTACATTGCTGCTCTATTTTCCATACATGTTCTCAGAAATGATAGGAACGTTCCCGCACTGAAAGATATAATTGAAGCCCTTGCCTATTATGCAAGTCTGCCGCAAATTGCCATTTTATTTGTCATCATCATAACTCTGTTTGACACTTCCTTTCAGTGGGCATTTTAAGAATGACGGTGAATTAACCTTTAAGCAATGAAACCACAGGGTAGCTCAGCAGTTTAGTTTAGAGAGCAGACTCAGAAGCCTTGTCTTGACACCTATGACAGCGTTATGATTTTCATTTACTATAAATACCATTAGTTTAGTGCGTTCCTTTAGCTTTATTTACTGAAAAGGAAAACAATTCAATCTTGCGGGAAAAGTAATTGAGTGTTTGCTCTTCTGAATTTATAGAAACCTTTCGAGCCAGTAAATCATAGTTGGCCAAACTTGGATTCCTTCCAATAAGAAGAAAGGTAGCGAGCGCTGGACAGCTTCATTTAGGATATTTCAAGGGACGTGGCTAAGAAAGGACAACATGTAAACTTTAAATATGACTCAATTAAATGGGATGTACTGTCAGAAAATGACTTTTTATTGAAATCAAACTTCTAGAGGGAATCTATCTCTAAGGCCATGTCCCCACGGCACAGGTTTGCGGTCGGTTTTTCACGCGGTTTGCAGTTTTGCAGCCCTTCTGAAAAACCGGCCGCAAACGAACACAACGGGCTTCTATGGAAAACCCGCGCAGCAGTCCCCACTGCATGAGTTTTCCGCCCGGTGGTTCTTCAAACCGCCAGCCGCCCGAAAAACTTTGTACATGCACATTCTTCCGTCCGGTTTAAGGACAGAATATGTGCATGGCAATGGGAAGGGGGAGAGCTTTTTTTCTGCTCATTGCGAAGAAAAGCAGCCCCCTGCCGTGGGGATGGCACACAAACCGGACAAATACCGGTCGAATAAACCGACCGGTATTTGTCCTTTGCCGTATAAACGGGCCCTAAGGGTCCATCTACACGACGATGATTTACAGTCATTTTTTTAAGGTGGATTTGGATTTTCAAATCTGCCAAAAACTGATTGTAAAACCATCTCCATAGACCTCAACTGAAAATCCGAGTTGTAGTCCACCTTTCTTGAGGTCGGCTTTCAAAACCGCTGATTTTACAAAAAACCTAGAACATTTTCATTCCTCCATCGTATGTTAGGTAAATAAATGCGTCCCAAACATTTCTAAGTCGGATTCGCATCCAAAACCCCATAGAGATGAAGGGTAATAATTTTCTTACTGTAAATCTGGAGGAAAAAAAAAACAGCCTAAAATCCACATTGAAAACAGTGTCAAAATACTTGATGGACGACGCGGTTTTAGGATTCAGAATCTGACAAGTATTTTGACGTGTCGATCTCTTGTTTTTGGAAAATCGCTGATCTCGAATCACAATGTAGTATCATTAAAGAAACACTTCAACCAGAAAAAAAGAGCCCTGACAAGGGTACAGAAATGGAAAGGAAAAGTTATTGGTGGCAAAAAATTATAAAAAATAAGTGAAAGTACTAAAACAAAAAGATGATTTTATTATTTTTTTTAAATGTGATATCTGTAAAATCTTACCAATCTGCACAACACAGGTAGTCTATCATTTGTACCACAAAGGGAAACATAAAAAGTTATGGCTCATGGAAGGTGGAATGGAAAAAAAAAAAGAACTAGCAACAATCGATGCGGTGTTGATAAGGGGATTCTGCAAGTACGAGGCACAATGTTGTTATATGTTGCTTTGTGGCACTACAGTCATCTAGTAATGTGCAAGTTTATTATAACGCAATGAAGCAATTGTGCTGCTACTGGATACTAGATGTTAAGTCCACAGATGGGGCTAGTGTTGTTTCCTATTAAACTCTCTGCATGATACAAAGCTAAAATCATTTTGCATTTTAAACAGAAATAAATGGGGCTTAATTTGTTTCCATGGGAGTAGATGATGAAAGTCACTTATTGCAGAGGAAACACTAGGAGGAGTTATTGCCCATCTCATAAGCAAAAAGAGAACCATTTAGAATAGAAGCTCCAATGTATCCAACCCCATGTTGTAGTGTCGTTTTAAAAAATTAGTAAGGCGTGATTCTACACTTAATTGAAAGTAGATTATCTGTCACTATAACATTAGTGCACTCTATGGACTCGAAATGTTACAGTATGAAAAATATTAGCAATACTTTACACTATTTTACGTTTTACAGCAGCTTGAACTGTGCATTCAGCCAAATGTTGCCAGGCTCTACGCAAACAATTACCATCATTTTATCCACAATTGATGTAGATATGGCCGTGAAGATAGACACTCAGCCAAATGTTGCCAGGCTGGATGCTGTTACCGTCATTTTATCCACAGTAGAATAGATATGCGGTAGGAAACACTCCCAAATTTTGAGGCGGCGCAGTTACCGTCTTTTTACCCAGAGGATATTATGGCCGTGAAAAATTCCCATCAGCCCAAATTTGCCAGGCTGGACGCATTACTCATTTTACCCAGAAAAGGGGTAGATAGGCCGTGAGGAATACATCACCAAATGTTGCCAGGGGGACGCAGTTACTGTCATTTTTATCCCCAAAAGTGGATATAGATATGGCCTTTTGGGGTTTTAAACTCGCCAAATTTCCGGGCGGGGGGGAAAAATTTTTTGGGGGGTTCGCCATTTTTCCACATAGTTGTGATAGGGCCCTGGGGTATCATCCCAAATTTGCCAGGTGGACGAGTTCCTTTTTATCAATTAAAGGTGATAGGGCCCGTGAGGATATCACTCACCAAATGTTGCCAGGTGGGCATTTCCGTTTTACCACAGTAGAGTGGGATATGGCCGTAAAAGGGAATAACTCAGCCAAAAGTTGCAGGGACTAGTTACCGCCTTTTAAACCAAAATGATGTAGTAGGCCTTGAGTTTTTTAATCAGCCAATGTTGCCGGGGAGCAGTTACATTTTTACACATAGGGTAGTTGGCCGGGGGATATACACTCAGCCCAAATGTTGCCAGGGGGCAGTTACCTATTTTACCCACTAATGTAGATATGGCCTAGGATAACACTCACCAAATTTCCCGGCTACGCAAAAAATTTTAATAATACCACATAATGTAATAGGCGGGGATTACACTCGCCAAATTTTTGCCAGGCGGGAGAGTTAAAAAAAAACCACAAAAAAAAAATCCAAAAAAAAAATAAAAAAAAACCAAAAAAAAAAAAAAAAAAACCAAAAAAAACCAAAAAAAAACCCAAAAGAACCCAAAAAAAAAACAAAAAAAATTTATACGAAAAAAATATTTTTATCCACGTGAGGTAGATATGGCCTGAGGAAATACCTCAGCCAAAATTGTTCCAGCGGGATGCAGACCGTCTTTTACCCAAAGTAGATGTAGATAGGCCAGGAGGAAATAATCACCCAAAAAGTTCGGGCGGATGCAGTTACCATCTTTTTATCCACGTGAGGAGTAGGCTGTGGGATAACTTTCACCAAATGTTCCAGGCGGGGAGCAGTTACTGTCATTTTATCCAAGTAGATGTAGATATGGCCGTGAGGATATACACTCAGTAAAATGTTCCCAGGCGGGACGCATTTTACCGTCTTTTTACCACGTAGATGTACATATGGCCGTGAGGATATACACTCGGCCAAATTTTTCCGGCTTATGCATTATGTCTTTTATCCAGTAAGGTATTAAGGCCGTGAGGTAATGCACCACCAAATGTTCCCAGGCTGGACAATTACCGCTTTTATCCACAGTGATGTAGTTTGCCGTTAGGAATCCCTTCACCCCTATTTCCTGGGGATGCAGTTACGTCTTTTTTTCCCCCTAGGGAGATTAGCCGTGAGGATATCACTAAAGCCAAATGTTGCAGGCTGGACGCATTTTTAATGTCTTTTTTACCCACATAGATGTAGATAGGGGTGGGATATAATCAGCCAAATGTTCAGGTGGACGCATTTTACATCATTTTTATCCATAGTGATGTAATTGGCCATGAGAATATACACTACCAAAATTTTCCGGGGCACAGTTCCATCATTTTACCCCTGAAATTTTAAAGAATACCATGGGTATACACTAAAACAAATGTTGCCAGACGGGACGAGTCCTAATTTTTTCCACAGTAATGAATTGGCCGTGGGGTTACTTTCACCCAAAATTTGTTCCGGGTGGACGCTTTCCGTCTTTTACCACAGTAAGGTAGATAGGCCCGTCAGGATATGACTTTGTCCAATGTTTTTCCGCAACACAAAATTGAAAAACCCCTCACAGATTTTTGTTCATACCTTATTCCCCTGATGAACCTTTTTTAAGAGCGGGAAATGGGATGTTCTTTGTACCGATTACCTACCTTAAAATATTTATTACTGTGGTGACCCTATTTAGGGATAACTAGGGTAACTTATAGGCCGTTTTCACACGGCTTATTCCCGACGGATTTGTGAGCACAATCCGGCTCACAAATCCGCCGTGAATAAGGGGCGGGATGGGGGCGGGGCCGGAGCGCGGCGGGGGCGCCGCTCCCCGGCCCCATAGACTTGCATTATCCACGGCGCGTATCCTGGATAATGTGCAGGTCACTTTCTCCCCGCCCGACGGATTCGCCGAGCGGGGAGGAGCGACGGAATCCACTGTTCTCTATGAGAGCAGTGGATTACCGTAATGACTCCGACGGATTGGCGCCGTACTGCAGCGCAAATCCGGTGCGCAGTACGGCGCAAATCCGCGGCAAAATAAGCCGTGTGAACGAAGCCATAGGGTCAGATTCCATCATATTAGGGCCGCCCTCATCAGGGCGATAACCCCTTAAGTACCCTTTATAGCTTCAATCTAGGGTTGGCACAGGGATATTCTATGTGTTTGGGTCTTTTCTAAGACATTTATTAACAGTTTTTTGATCTCCTCAGGACATTATTATCAAGTATCGTCAGTACCGTGAGTAATAATACTGTTAAATAGTGATATATCTATCATATATTATTTACTGTGCCTCCCCTATTGGTAGGTTTGGGTAAGGATTTGTATTGATTTATTATTATCAAAAAGAAGGGGTTTTTGGATTTGTAATTTACAGTTTTAGGTGTATCTAACAAAAGTGTACATTTTAATTTGGGTTTTTGTTTAAAATGTGATTTTTCAACACACAATTGTGTGGAATTTTTTAATGATGGTGCATAATCAGGCTGGGGTTCGGGCCACAGGGTCAGCTCGGATCGCCCACCGAGGGGACCAGTGTTTCCCCCTTGTGGGCCCCGAGTCCCAGCACCAGTCTGTGGCGCACTACAGGGGCCGCAATGGTCGCATCAGCAACCGGACCCCTGTGGCAGGGGACCGACAGGCCCCCCTCGCTACACGGCTGCACGGCTGGGTCACAGACCCAGCCATGCAGCCATCACGGCCACCATCCCGTCTGTTCAGCTCCCAGGAGGCAGCGGGGCAGGCGTGCGATGTAATGACGTCATCGCGCGCCTGCTCCGCGTCCCGCACACTGCTGCCGGCGGCCACTCTGGGGAAGACAGAAGAAGAAGCAGAGACATCAGGTAAGTATTGGTTTTATTTATTTTTTTAAAACTACCAGCCCTGTCTAGCTATATACCAGCCCTGTCTAGCTATATACCAGCCTGCACTTTACCGTTGTCACTATCCCAGCCCTTCTAGCTATATACCTGCCCTTGCTCAGTTTATATCCCAGCCCTTTGTTAAACATTGTTAATTATACCAGCCCTGTCTAGCTATATACCAGCCCTGTCTCCCTGTATACTGCCCGCTAGCTTAAATACTGCCCTGTGTAGCTATATACTGCCCTGTGTAGCTATATACCTGCACTGTGTAGCTATATACCAGCCCTGTCTAGCTATATACCAGCCCTTTTCTAGCTATATACACCCGTCCCTAAAACCCTGTCTAGCATATACAGCCCTGTCTAGCTATATACCAAGCCTGTTCTAGTATATCCCTGCCCTGTCTAGCTATATACCTGCCCTGTCTACCTATTTACCAGCCCTGTCTGCCTATATACTGGCCCTGCCTGCTTACATACTGGCCCTGCCTGCCTACATACTGGCTCCAGCTGGCTAATTACTGCCCCTCCCTACATGGCTAATTACTGGCCCTACCTGGCTGATTACTGGGGGCAGCCCAAGCTAACTGGCTAATTACCGGGGTAGGCCTTGTCTATCTACCAAAATAAAGGAGAAAGCCCTTTTTTACCTAATTAATGGGGTTCTACCTATTTACATGCCACTTATCTGACTTTTTAACTTCTAATTTTAGGTCTAACATACGTTTGGGAATTGATAGGAAAGTGCTGGAAAGAGAGGAGTTAAGATGTCTTCGTGGGAAAATTCTACAGGGGACGAGAGTGATCGGGGAAGAAACATTGCATGCTGTTTCGGGCAGAGAAAGAAATGGAAAGGGAACGACTCATCAGGGAAGACTTCATGGAGTTTGGGCCAAATGCGATGAAAAGGGAAGGGGAACAACTCCCATCAAGATGACGTCTCCCGTGAGTCTGCTGTCAGGGTCATTTTATTTTTTGTGTTGAATCAGTGCTGTATTCATGTGATGGTGACCTTGACTACTGGGATGGGATTGGTGGGGTTGTAGTTATGTTGTGCTTATGTAGTGTCAGTGTGGGCTTGGGCCCTGATTGTAAACAAGTGCACACCTGACTCTGTGACGAGGGGTTTTTCACCACTGTTTCTTTCTTGCTTTTGTTTAGGGGGCTCTCACACAGAGCGTTTTTTGTGCATTTTTGATGAGTTTTTTTTGTGCAGAAATGTACAGCATTAACTACTCTGCCTTTCTGCACAAAAACGCACCAAAAACACATCAAAAATGCTCTGTGGGAAAGCAGCTTTATATTGTAGTTTACTTTAGAAAGTGGTGAGGTGCGAGAACACGGCAATTTTTTTAAGCGGATATTTTATGTGGGCCGCTGGGGTTTGTGCCAGGCTGATTTTTATTCCCAGTCCGGCCCTGTGTATAATGTAGAACTAAATAATACTACTTCTGTAGCCATACAAGACCTCTAGGTCCAGTCTGATGGCAACTTTGGGAACAGGAATGAAATATTCCTGTAGAGTAGATTGGTTCAAACCTCATGGGGTCCAAAGTCTTCAACAATGTGGGGAGAAAAAGTTTTTAAATTTTCTCTACCCCTCCCGCTAATCCACATCTTCCAAACCCTTGGTTAAACTTGATGGACAGAGGTCTTTTTTCCAAGATAAATCCAGCCAGCACTTCAAGCGGTCTTTATTTCACCCAATAGTGCAATGTTTCAGCTCAACACTGAGCCTTTCTCAAGCTTAGTGTTGAGCTGAAACATTGCACTATTGGGTGAAATGAAGACCGCTTGAAGTGAAGTGCTGTCTGGATTTATTTTTGACTTTACTTGGCCTGTGGACTGGGTTTCGACTTGCACTCTCTATATTGGTTGCCGGTGCTGCCGATTTTGCACATTATAGGTCTTTTTTTCAAAAATACTCTTTAACTCTATTGGGCAATTCCCCAAAAAATAATAAAACAGTTTATTGTGCAGTATAAATGACAACTTCAATTTATTATATAGAGTAGTGTGATTGGAGCAACTGAAAATTTATATAATTTTAGTTTACTATTTTTTTAACATTTCGATTTTTTGTTTAACTTTTGTCGCAACAATTTACATATTTTTATTTATTTATTTTTTTATTTTTCATTGAAGCGGTCCTCTGTAGTTTTTATTGTTACTATAGTGGGGTACAGTCAAAAATATTTTTTATTAAGATTTTTATTTAATATTAATTAAATAGTAATAACAGAAACCAATTTAACAGTACGATCAACATTTTTAAAAGGGAAAGAAGTTATATTTTACTATTTTTACTTTTTTTTTTTTTATATTGTAAAATTTTCTTTAATATTGTTTATTTTGTTTAGCCTCCTAACACCACATGACAGATATGTACATTTAGGGCGACATGTATGAACGGGGCGGCACCAGAATTCTGGCTCCAAAAAACTGTAGTAGACCAATTCAATAAATGTATGAACAGGCGCAATCCAAACTTTGGCGATAAGTGCCTCGGTACCGCGCCAAAGACACTTTTTAGTGCGCCAAAGCTTTGGGGCATTCTGCAGGGTGTCACACCACATTAGTAGAAGTAGACACTTTTGTGTCTATGATTCTAAGATTCTTTAGCGCCAGACCTTTAGCGCTGAACAGTTAGAACAGCCAGACCAAGTTAAAGGTGGTGCCTCAGCCTGAGTTTTCATCTTGCTTACTGCCTCTCCTTTTTAACATTTCTCCCTGAGATACAGCCTCAAGCCTACCATGCTCAGGGACCAATCATGAATGGGGACCTAGGGGCCCACCATGGGTTTCCCCTACTGCTCTGTGGGCCTGTCCAAGCCTTTGTACATTATGGCATCACTAAATGTGTAAAGTGTGGCTGAGAAGCTAAGCCCTCTCTATATATAGCAGTTGCCAGTTGTGTTATACAAAGGACATCATTGATTGGGAATGGAGAGCACTTGGATTATAGCCCTTTACAGGGCAGCATCCCATGGGACCCTATTTTTTATTTTTTTTTATTTGGCTAGGATCCCGGGAACCATCTCTGAGTTTTTTTTAACGAGGTGAACAACTCCTTTCACAACTGGTCACAGCAGAAACCGTTGAGGACTTCAAAAGGGTTTTAGATGAATACTTTCAACACCTAGGTATACAGAATTTTGTTTTGAAAGTTGACCCAGTCTGATTGCCACTTGGAATCAGGACTGAAAAATTCCCTTTTAGGACATATCGATTCTTACCTTATGGTTTCCATGTTTCTATGGATCAAAAGGGGGATCAAAGGTTTTTACCTCTACTCCTCTCTTTTTGGTCCACATTGTGTCCATGCTCTTGGCTGCTCTTGATGGACATATGTCTATTTTCAGCCGTACCTTTTCCTGAGGATTACACACACACGCCGTACGCGTACAAAAGCTTCCAATCCAGATAGGGGGGAGTCCAGTCATAAAAAATGTATGTATCAAAAAAACTTTATTTTAGAAATACTTAAAACATGAAAATTACTCTCAACATGAGGTATGGGGTTGCGATGGTATTTCGTTCAAAAGATTGGCGTGGGTATGGTAATCTTTTGAACGAAAAAAACCATCGAAACCCCCATACCTCATGTTGAGAGTAATTTTCATGTTTTAAGTATTTCTAAAATAAAGGTTTTTTGATACATATATTTTACATGACCTCCCCCCCCAATTCTGATCGAAGACTTGGTTTGCCGTTACGTTTTGTGGGGGTGTGGTTTTTCCGAACAATTTTGAAGGTTTATTACAGTAACGATCATTTTCCAAAACCAGAATCACTGCACAGCAGCTTTTGAGTTGAATTAACATACCTTTTTTTTTCCAGGAAAAACTTACAGTATAAAAGTTAATTTAATAGGTTTCTAATTCTAGACAAGTAGCAGCTGTTACAAAAGTGATTACTGGATATCTTGAACCAGTTCTTTCATTACAGTGTCTGTTATACTTACCATTAGCGGCAGTAGGAGAGTAACTCTTTCAGTACCATAAACGGCATGGTACAATATTCCCTAGGCATAACCATGGGTGTAGAGAGCTGGTGGTCCAATTTCTGTCAAAAACAGAGGACATTTTAATTTTTTCAAGAAATATATTGGGTCATTTACTATTGCCTCAAAAATGGGTTAATGTGTGGCTGAAATTTGGTCCTGTTTTGGACATTGCTGAAATAGATGCCAAGTGGACACAGTAGACCTCTTCGGTGCCTGGTTATGCTTCCGATTTCATAGAGGTCCCGTAGTCCAACAAAGGTTTTCAGGTTCTACATATTACAGAGCTATAGTTGACAGACAATTGGCAAGTCTATGCACCTGAACCAGTCTAACCATATACAATGATAAGAACATCTCCAAGGCATCAGGTTTGTGGGGTATTCCAAGTATGCCATGGTTAGTACCAACAAGCAAGGTCCAAGAAAGGACAACAACGAATGCTAGTCTATCTGATCCCATCTCATGGATCAGCTATGATAGCACAAATTTCTGAAAAGTCATTACTTAGTGCATATGGGGCCACAGATGTACGAAAGGGTTTTTCTGGCATTAATGCGCCAAAGTAAGCAAGCTGTGATGTATAATGCGTCAAACGAATGTGTTAGACTTGACACTTTTTAATGCGCCCAACATATGTGGGTGTTCTGGGGGCGTCGCACAACACTTGTAATATTTGACACATATATTAATGCGGGTCGGCAAAACCAGGCGCATTACTGTTTGAACAGGCAGACCTATTTTAATGTGATCTGCCAGAGGAGTCAAAGTGAAGCTAGATTTGCCAATAGGGCAAAATATGTCCATTATTTCTTAACTTCCACCGATGCAATAATAAAAAGTAAAATATAATTATTATCAAACTATATAAAATGAAATTATTTCAATTTTATAAAAAAATTATCATATAAAAATGTATAATATCCCAAAAATATATAAGATCTCCTATGTATTTAAAATTCATAGAATCTAAAACTATTTTTACGTAAAATAACCCACTGATTTTGTTCAGATTTTTTAATTTTGAATTTTAACTACATTAAATTTGAAATTTATGGTTGCTGCTCTCACCTTTTATTCTACATATGGCTAGAGTCAGCACTTCCACCAAGTAAGATTAGTACTATAGTTTCTATTCACGGACATGACTTTTCTTTTATTTCCAGCCTTTCTATAGCCTTTACACATTTGGCATATTACTTATGCCAAACATACTGGCGAGTTGAACTTTAGTCGCCATTTGTAACCGCACAAAAATCACTTTCATACATTCAGACGGCTTCTTTCAAACATGTCTCCCTAGGACTCTGGAGAGGGGTCGCTGATCACGGGATTTATTCTGATTGCCAGATTGGAGTCGGCATATCACAGCTAATTTAACTATACCAAAGGTCATGAACACCAACAAAATCACAGAAAAATAATTAACCAAAATCCTAAAATATATCTTTTATTAATAAGTCATTAAAACTTAATCGTTAACTACACACCCACAAACAGTATTACCTACAAACAAGAATAGAGGGGGAACAGCAAAAAGGGCACATATCTCTATACTCTCCAGTAATATATACTCACAATAGGTGGAGTTGTCGCCCCAAAAGGGCGGCCCCGCTTCGGTGGTCCCCTAGTAAATCACTACACTAAAGTTCAAATGGAACCCCTCTTCAATAGAACAAGGTATAGTAAAAATATATAAATCATACCTATTGACAAAAGACAGACAGCAAGCAAAACACATAATAGAAAATCATACTGTCCTTCAACCAGATATCTCATTTCCCCAAACGCGTTTTCCCCTAGGGTTTGTGAGGGTTCATCAGGGGAATAACCATAAACGATCCGTAGATGTCAGATCCAACATAACCACTGGCTGTCAGGGAAAGATTGGAGTCGGGAAATAATTTTGGAAGGAATTTTTCCCTAAAGTGAGGACAATTGGCTTCTACTACATGGGCTTTTTTGGATCAACACTGTAGGATAATAGATTGAACTGGATGGACGCCTGTCTTTTTTCAACCTTACAAACAATGTGACTATGAAAGCTAAAGAAGGCTGACCAGGGAAGGCTTCTAGGGGCTTGTCGCCACGGCACAGGTTTTCCCTCGGTTTTACAGACGGTTTTTGGATTTGAAAGCCGTCTAAACTGACTGCAATCTTTTACACTGACATAATAGAAAATCCGTGCAGCAGTCCCCAGTGCACGGATTTTCCGGTGGATGGCTTTTTACACTGACGGCGGTCCCAAAAACTTAGAACATGTTCATTCTTCCACCCAGTTTTCAGGCAGAACATGAACATGTGGGTTCGAAGGGGGAAGGCTTGAATCTGCAAACCGCGGAGAAAAGCCGCCCCCCTGTGTGACAAAAAAAGACCAAATACCGGTCGGTATTTCCCGACCGGTATTTGGCTTCTGCTGTGTAAACGCAGCCTAGTGGTCATGTCAGTATTTTATGAACTTTTAGCATGTTTCACCCCCAAAGAAATTATTTTCTAATCAAGATTGTGGCTATAACTAGATTGATAGGTTATGCACCGTACAATGCTTTCAATGCCTGAGACCTATCTCGTTGCCTGTGTATTTAAGATAATTTCTATTTCCATATATTTCCAATAATTAGTTGACTGCTTACGTTCCTTTATACTTTTATTCAAGAATCCTCTTGGCATTACATCACTTGCTATAGACAGGTCACCCAGGTCTCACTCAGACTTGCAAATTAGGATCCCCGTCTAACGTTGCTGGTTATATTTGAAGTCTATTCTGTTGTGACCAGCATCTCAAAATTTGCTCCTTGTCAAAAGCTAAGGTAGATGCCCCTGCAGCTCAAAATGCTAAAGTCTAAATCCATTCATCTAGAAAGAGGCTGTTGATAAATAGGGCAGATTCTATTAAAAGCACAAAATATAAGGCCATGTTCACACGGCTTATTTTGAGATGATTTCAGCCCGTATTGCGCGCCGTACTGCGCGAATTATGGGTGAAATCCGTCTCAGTGTACAGTAATCCACAGTTCTCATAGTGAAGTATGGATTCTGTCTCTTTTCCCCACTCGTGAAATATGGCGAGCAGGGAGAAAGTGACATGTCAATTATTCATGGCGGGATACGCGCCAAGAATAATGGATGTTTTTGCTCCCCCCTCCCCCCGCAGTTACGCCGTGAATAAGCTGTGTGAACATAGCCTAAGATCTGTTGTAACCAGTAATGCTGGAACCTTACTGGTGGAATCATGAAGACTATCACTCGATTCATGATAAAAAAAGATAAAAGGGTATATCCATCCCATACTAAACAATATACCAAAAATGGCTTGACTTCAATTTCGGCACTAACTAAGCCAACTAATAAGTGGTATAAAATCAGACAAAAGTGTCCAAATAGGCCAGATGTATCACAGAGCGGCTATGTAACACTTACATGATGAATAGCTATTGAAAAGCTTTAAATCTATCGATTTCATGAACGCCTGTGATGCCATAGGCTAATGCGTGATCCATTTAGTAGATCAGTTTTGTCTGGGTGGAATAGTGTAGCCTTTCACATTCTTCTGTACAGTGTTCCCTTAACAAACAATATTAATTGGTTTTGAAACAACCATTGTATGACGAGACCTTATCTCTGTGGAAGACTGGTAATAGGTAGGGGATGAAAGTGTTGATTGAACTGTTCAAAAAAAAAAATCAACAAGTTCTACTAGAACTTAACTTTTCTAGAATTCAAACCAAACTGAAACTTTTACTCTTCCTTCGAGCAAAGTTGGGAAACGTCATTTCGCTTCTTTTTCCGGCGGCTTTTCTGCACTTTTGGGGGGCCGTTCCAATCCCCTTTCTGCATTTTTGGGCGCCCTCCAATCCCCTTTTTGCCCCTTTTGGGGGGCCACCCAATTTCCCCTTTCTGCACTTTTGGCGGCCATCCAATCCCCTTTCGGCCCCTTTTGGCGGCCACCCAATCACCTTTCTGCATTTTTGGGCCCCCTTTCCAATCACCTTTCTGCCCCTTTTGACGGCCATCCAACCCAATGCAGGAAACGGGAAAAAGGGCCCAAAAAAAAGTATCGCTGAAGTTTTGGATTTTAATTGGCTGAAAAAATACTTTGCCCCTGTTATATTTTTTTCCACTGTATGCTTTGTAAACCCCATTTTTCCCCCCACTCTCTGAAATGTACAGAGTGCTCTTAATTAGAAGGGAGTTTGGTATTGTTTGGCTGCATTTTTCCCCAACACCCAGAAGCTTTTAAACTTTGTGAAAATTTGGCAGGTAACAAACATCTAACTTCATCTACATGGATTTTCCCTTCCCCGGCCCATTTTTATTAGGTACACCAGGGCTATTTAAGGGGTTTGGGGGGACCCCTTTTGCCTTCAGAACTGCCTCAATTCTTCGTGGCATAGATTCCCAAGGGTTGCAACGTTTGCTAAAATTGGTCCCAAAGGGGGGCCCAAAGGTGCCCCAAAAAAAAATATTTTCCCCCCAAAACCAAGGGCACCACCCCCCCCGCTGAACCGTTGAATTTCAAGGCAGGAGGATCCATTTTTTTTCATTTTTGTTGACGGGCCCAAAAATTTTGACCCTACCATCCGAAATTTTTGCCCGCAGAAATCGAGGGCTCTTTAGACCAGGCAACGTTTTTCCCAAACCTTCTAAATGTCCCAAATTTTGATGAGCTTGGGCAAATTGGAGCCCCAGTTTCCTTTTTCTTAGCTGAAAGGAGTGGCACCCCGGGGTGGTTTCTGCTGCTGTAGCCCCTTGCCTAAAGTTGGCCGTACTGGGGGGTTTAGAGTGCCCCTTCTGCCCACCTTGGTTGTAACGGGTGGCCCATTTGAGTCCTGTTTCCTTTTTTATCAGTTTGAACCAGTTTGCCATTCTCCCTTTTACTCTGGCATCAACAAGGGGTTTCCCCCCCACAGGACTGGGCCCCCCCAAATGGAAGGGTTTTTTTTCTTTCGGACCATTCTCTGTAAAAACCCCAGAGATGGTTGTGCGTGAAAAAACCCCGGAGGAAACAGCGGTTTTTGAAATATCAGAAGCCCTTTTTGGCACCAACAACCTGGCCCCGGTTTTAAGGGGACTCAAATCACCTTTCTTCCCCCCATGATGCTCGGTTTTTAAAATGCAGGGGGATTTTCTTGACCTTTTTTCATGCCTAAATGCACCCCGAGTTGCCCCCCAAAGTGAATTTTGGGGGATTTTGAAATTAAGTGTTTAAAGAGGAGTTGGAAAGGTTGGGGTTTTTCCTAATAAAGTGGGCCCGGGGGTTTTAGTTTATTTATAAAGAGGGCTTGGCTTGCTAAATCATAAAATCAGTGCCCAAAAAATTCGTTTTTTTCCGTTTTGGGGGGTTCAGTAATTGTATAACTTACAGTTTTCCAATCTCCCATGTGGTTTAAAAGGGGGTTTTTTTGGGGTGCAGGGCCCCATAGCAGCTGTCCCCTGCTCCTTTTATGCTTCGCCCCCCGCTTGCCAGTGTCCTCATCTTTTCCGTTAGGGCCCTTGAAAGGAATGGAAAGTTTTTTTGCCTCAATTTTTTTTTTTCCTCTTAGACCAAATTTTCTTCTTAAGTTGTTCCAGGGATCCGGTTACTGTATGGATGGTAATTCCCAGCTTTCCCCCACCTGTTTTTGGGATAAAAATTACCCCGAAATTTTTTCTCCCCTTTTCTTTAGTTGGGGGGTTTGAAGTTCGAGTTCCAATAGACCTCCAAACCGACTCTCAAAAGTTCGAGGGGTTTTAATCAAAAATAAAACTTTTTTTTGGGTTTACTCAACAATAGTC
>JAODAL010012062.1:0-97032 GCA_025379985.1 Phyllomedusa bahiana | reverse complement strand
AGGGCAGTTTAAAGGGCTTTTTTCAAGTCCATTTCCCCTACAGTAACTCCAGTAAACATCAATGATAACAGCAATGCAAATGGCTCCTGGCATTCACACAGTTTAACTGCTAACAGGGGGGTAATAAGCTCACAGATACCTGAGGGTTCACCAGTCATATCCTGTCACTCCTGAGCTGTGATTGCTGGCTGTTCTCTTCAATGGTGTGCACTGGCTGCAGCATACACACAGGATTCTGTCTTTACTGTCTCTCACTTCTTCTGTGTCCTGTCCTTCACTCTGTCTCATAGGACCTAAACTACCCAGAATCCACTCCTCCAACAGTGTTCCAGCAACTTCTGTCTCCTCCCCTTTTTCTAGCATGCACAACACTAGGTTTGACTGTTCTAGTCCTCTGTGCTGTACAACCAACCATGCTGTGTGCTGGTACTTTTGGCGCCCTCTAATGGCCAAGGATAAGTAACTAATTTATAATTAATAAGAACAGTGACAGTAGAGCTTACCCCAGGTCACATTAACTTTGAAAGAGGCCTTTCATCTTTTATCTAGTGTTATATATGTTACATATTTCCCCAACTTCCTGGTCATTTCGTTTCCCAATACAGCTGCACCCTCCCCATTTAATCGCAGTCCATCTGTAGAGTCTGTAGCCAAAACTGAAGTCAGCCCAGTTCTCCAAAAACCCAAATCCCTCTTTCCTACACCAATTTTTGAGCCACTTATTCACCTCCCTAATCTCCCTCTGCCTCTCTGGTGTGGCACGTAGTACAGGTAGTGTTTTTGAAAATGCAACCTCGGAGGTCTTTCCCTTGAGCTTTTGGCTTAAGTCCCTGAAATCATTTTTAAGGATACTCCACTTACTTCTAACTTTGTTAGTGGTACCAATTTGCACCATGACAGCTGGATTATCACCAGCCCCACCCAGTAATCCGTCAACCTGATCTGTGATATGCCGAACTCGAGCCCTAGGAAGGCAACAAATTGTTCAACGATCATTGTGACACATTGCTCTGTCTGTCCCCCTTAGTTGAGCAGACAGAGTAAGTGTCTTGCTGCAGCAGTGCATTTCTGAAGTGACATATCCCTTATTCTCCAATCCAGCAAATTTGTTGTGGTGTTCCAGATCAGGACTATCCTCTCTGACACTTTTCCCTTCTTTCTGACTGTGACCCAGCTAGCTGCCTCATTTCCCTGCACCTCCATGCTGCCATCATCCCCTACACCTACCCCAGCGAGTGTTTGCTCAGTGAGCAGCAGGCTAATTTCTAAATTGGCAATCTTTCTCAGTGTTAAAATATGCTTATATTGATTAGGGAACTGGGCTTATAAACTTTCAATGTGCATACATCTCATACAGCAGAATTCCCCCTTGAACATCTGTTTGAGGACTGCATATACAGTGGGAGAAAAAAGTATTTAGTCAGCCACCAATTGTGCAAGTTCTCCCACTGAAAAAGATGAGAGAGGCCTGTAATTGACATCATAGGTAGACCTCAACTATGAGAGACAAAATGAGAAAACAAATCCAGAAAATCACATTGTCTGATTTGGAAAGAATGTATTTGCAAATTATGATGGAAAATAGGTATTTGGTCAATAACAAAATCTCAATACTTTGTTTTACTTTGTTGGCATGAGAGGTCAAACATTTTCTGTAAGTCTTCACAAGGTTGGCACACACTGTTGCTGGTATGTTGGCCCATTCCTCCACGCAGATCTCCTCTAGAGCAGTGATGTTCTGGGGCTGTTGCTAGGCAACATGGACTTTCAACTCCCTCCAAAGGTTTTCTATGAGGTTGAGATCTGGAGACTTTCTAGGTCAATTCAGGGCCTTGAAATGCTTCTTATACAGCCACTCCTTCGTTGCACTGGTGGTGTGCTTGGGATCGATGTCATACTGAAAGACCCATCTCACGATACACAGACCTATTCATTCTTTCATGTACACGGATCAGTCGCCCTACATAACTACATAATGAAGGAAGCGATTTAGAGAGTATAGATCATAGAGAAGTAACAATGGATATTCAACATAATACACCCAATCCAGGTTTTTATCCAGTTGAAGCCAGAGTGCCAGCATTAGAAGCATTCCAAAACACAATGGAAAACGATTTATTAGCTTAACAAAAAAAGAATATTGTCCGTAAGAAAAAATACGGTAATTTAACATGGAGCCAGATGACAGCGTTAAAACAACTTAAGGAAAATGAAAATTTCGTTATAAAAAAGGTGGATAAGGGAGGTGCCACGGTGGTGATGGATGTAAATCTATATCTAAGACAGGCACATATTATTCTAAAAGACAATGCAACCTATCGTAAGCTGAATGAGGGTCCCACTGAACATTTAAAATGTAAATTGGAAAAGCTATTGGAGGAAGGCGTAAGGTTAGGGGCAATTACAATCAAACTAGAAAAATATTTAATGGTTGATGATCCATTAGTACCCATATTTTATGGGCCCCAAAAATACATAAAGGCATATTTCCACCTGGCCTTAGGCCCATAATATCAGGTAATGGCTCCCTGGGGGAACGACTTAGCACTTGGCTAGATAAACACCTTCAGCCTTTAGTGCAAAATATACCAGGATATATAAAGGATTCTAAGGAAGTACTTAGAGCTATGGCAAATAGAGAATGGAGGAAAGAACAGTTGTGATGTGGTGAGTCTTTACTCTAGCTTACCTCATGATCTGGTAATTGTGACTGTATCATTCTTTTGGAAAAAATATAGTGGTTATATAGAAGAATTACAGGAATTTATCCTTATGTCAATAGAATACCTTTTAAAGAATAACTACTTTAAGTACTACCTCATCTCCTTCTTTGGCCAATTTGCTAATGGCGTGGCACCACGTCATTTACAATTGTAATAATCCTTTTTTGGATTGTATTCTTTGGTATGGGCGCTACATCGACGTTTAACCTCCAATTTACTGGAACATGGAGTAAGGAAGGTCTTCCTTTCTTGGATATAATACTAAGAGGTGATGTGCAGATGGGACAGGTTATAACTACACAATACCATAAACCAGGTGCAGGTAATTCAATATTGAGAGCGAACAGTTGTAATTCGCCAAAAACAATAGCGGCAATACCTTATGGGGAATACCTTAGAGCAAAGAGAACATGCACCTTGGAAACTGATTATCATCAGGTAGAAAAAGAAATAGACCAAAGTTAAAAGAAAGCAAAAAATAAAGTTAAATTAAAATCTCAAGTCCAACTATTGCATAATAACCCTAAACTTGATATAAGCAAAAAGGATATAGGACAAAAGCTTATTTTCAGCACACGCTATAGTAGAAACTTTAATTAGATTAAATCACTATTCTATAGGAATGTAAACATTTTACGGCAGGACCCTATCCTTTTTGAAATATTGTATACAGGAATTACAGGAAGGACAGTGGGCAATGTTGTTTCACCTAGTGCCCTCACAGCCACTAAGACACGTACTACATGATTATCTCTTAAAGGTTTTTTGCTTGTGGAGGCACTCGTAATTTATGTAAGATCAGCAAAAAAACATGACATTTAGTGACATAAATGGAACAAAGAATTTTACAATACAACATTGCCTTAATTGTGATAGTCACCATGTCATTTATATCATCGAGTGTGTGGCATGCAATAAGAAATATGTGGGGATCACTATACGCAAATAAAAAATACGAATAAGTGAACATCTAAATAGTATTAAAAAATATGCCGGACAGGTATCGGGAGCTACAAAACACTTCATAGAATGCCATCAAGGAGATGTAACAAATTTTAGATTTCATGATATAGAAGCTATTGAGAGGCCTTACCGGGGAGGTAATTGGACAGGAAAGTTGAGACAGAGAGAAGTCTATTGGATATTAAAATTGAATACCAGGGCACCTTTAGGGTTAAACTATAGGAGTAATTTGTTATTTATACACTAATAGGTGCCCTATGTGTATGTCTTTTATTTCTGTTCCGTAAATCCTGTCCCACGATTGGTGGTGACGTTATGTTTACGTCACAGTAATACTAAGAGCTGATTGGTTGGAATATGTTTTTAAACAGTGTAAGTTACACTTTTTAATCAGCTGTGAACAAGGGTAAGTGTAGCCTGAAACACATCAGCTGTTTCCAGCCACTTTTTACATGTCTGTACCGCTGCTGAAGAATGCATATTTAATAAAGTTTACTCATTCGGAAGTTCAGAAGTGCCGGATTTGGGTGTTTCCCGCGATGCTTATAGCTCCGTGGAGCGAAGTGCAAGTGAAAACACCGGGAGCGTTTGTTCATTACTGTGGAGCCACAGCGCATCCAGGCCCTGCTTCATGAGTACAAGTGAGTGATTCCACATTATGGTAAAACCAGAAGATCTAAAGGCGAGCCCTTATCTACACATAGTTTGTGCAGTATATTGCCATATTTCTACTGTAGGCTGGCATCATTTTTTAAATGTTTTTTTTTTTTTTTACCACATTAAGGGGCTTAGAAATATAGTAGTAATTTTTCACATTTTCAAGAAAATTTGCAAAATAGATTTTTTTAGGGACCAGTTCTGACGTGGCTTTGAGGGGCCTGTATGTTAGATAACCCAATAAATGACCCCATCTAAGAAACTACACCGCTTAAAGTATTTAAAAAAGCATTTAAGAAGTTTGTTGACCCTTTAGATATTTCACAGAAACTTAAGCAATGTGGAGGTGAAATTTAAAACTTTCACTTTTTTGCAGATTTTAAATTTGTATTCATTATTCACTGGAACACAGTAGATGTGACCATGGAAATGCAGCTTAATATCGATTCCACAGAATCTGACATTTTCAGAGATATCACATATGTGGCCCTAGTGCGCTATTTGGCTCAACCACAAGCCTCAGAATAGGAGGTGCACCTACTGGATTGTGGGGTCTCATTTTCATTAGGATTTATTTTAGGCACCATTTGCGGACACCCTAAGGTGCTAAAACTTAATAAACTCCCCTAAAAAGACCCCATATTGGAAACTACAACCCTTACGGAATATAACCAGAGTATATTGACCCCACAGGTGTTTCACAAATTTTGTTAGCGTTCGGCTCTAAAAATAATAAAAAATTCCCAATAATCTGCAATTTTAGCTGAAAATATTTAATGTTTACAAGGAATCCTGGAAAAAAAGCATCCCAAATTGTGTTATGCAATTTCTTCCAAGTTCGGCAATACTCTACTTGTGGGTGTAAACTGCTGTTTGGGCGCATGTCAGGTTGTACAAGGGAGGTAGTGTTATTTGGCTTTTGGAGCACAGATTTTGGTGGGCCCATGTTGCAGACACGTCTGATGGTCCGTTAAGGATATACCATAAGAATAAGAAAGATGAGTGATATTTAAAGAATGGAGATTCTATTGAAAAAGATCTAATGTAGATCGAAATGTCTGTGTTATTAGAATCTTTTTGATAAATGCGTGTTGACAAGGATCACTGTATATGAAGTCGGCTTTTACTGTATATTGTCATTGGAATAATTAAAATTTTGTAAAAAATAAAAATTTGAAGAATATTTTTGATTGTTGGAGTGCAACCTGCTCTTCTTCTATATGAATTCCTTTTTGTTGTGCACCCTTTAAGGATCGTGAGTTCCGAGGATATAATTTTTATAGTTCTAATGTTCCCCTTCACTGGCATTGGCTGTCAACTTTCCAGCCTCCTCTATGTCTCTGCCCCTGTTCGTAATTTTGTTAGCGCGCACAGGCTTGCTCCTCTCCTCTGCCTTCCTCCTCCTTGAGCTGACTGATAGAAGGAAAGCAACTGTTGTAGTCATTTACAGCTGCAGGGAATCAAACAAGAGATTGTGAATAGAACTGTTTTTCCTGTACTCCCAGGAGCACAGGAGAGTAGATCTGCTGATAAGTAATGTAAACACATGTAAGGCTGCCTGAGTAAGGAAGTCTCACAAGCTAATCAGCTGCACAACTTCAGCACCCGTGACCAACAGCAATGTGTTCATGTAGCCTTAAAGTGTACAAGAAGACAGGACAAATAGAGGAGCTGTCAGTAGGTGTGTGCTAAAGAGGAGCGGATAGCTAATCAGCTTGTGAGATTTCTCAGCCTTACATGTGTTTACATTACTTATCAGCAGATCTACTCTCTCATAAGCTGCTGAGAGTGTAGGCGAAACAGTTCTGTTCATGATCTCTTGTTTAATTCCCTGCAGCTGTAAATGACTCCATCAGTTGCTTTCTTTCTAACCTCAGAAAAATACACTTTACTGAGTCAGCATTACCAGGGGAGAGAGCATGTTATGCCTATGGGCGTGACGAGGCTGCAGGCTGAAGATGCCCCCAAGTTGTGTTAACATGTCCCCTGTTTTGAAACTGAAAATGCTGTGAGCTGACAAAAGGTACAAGAAGTGAGCTAATGAGAAAACCCCTTTATGAGCTTGATTGGACATTTTATTAATGTTCTTTTATTGTCTCTGAATTATTATGTTGATTTAACACCTCCACACTTTCAGTTTTGGTTTTGAATGGTGATTACTCATAGCTCAGAATATTTGTGAGCATTTCTAAGAGTTCTTAACTGTTTTAAGCTTTGTGCAGTATGTATTCACTACCGAGGAAGTGCTGAGTACAACAATGTTAAACACATTGTATTAATTATTTTTCTTATAACACATATAACTTTATCCATTGAGTTTCTTAGCTCTTTGATGTGGGTGTTAAGTCAAATGGAAAAAGTTCTGCACAGAAACATCTTATCCATGGAACAGTGCTCTATTCCTTATTCACTGTTCTACTGACTACTGGGACTTTTTATTGGAAGGCCTAAGGGTGAGGCTTCTATATCTCTGTTTAATGTGCAGCACAACTGAACAGGAGTTGTACCATTAGGTGTTAAAACTTGTGGGTGAGTGAAATACCTACCATGACAGTTGAAATAGCAACACGTTAGAACGTCATTATACCTGGAGCACTTCTCTCTTCTTTTATTCTTTTCTCTCTTTTTTCAACATATTTGTTGCAAGCAGAGCCTTCACACTACAAATTATTAACCCTTTCCCATCACAGCAAGTGTTAAACTTCCTGACAGAGCCCCATTTTTTAAATGTGACATGTCACTTTCTGTAAGAATAACGTTTTGACACTTTTACCTATCCATGTGATTCAGAGTTTGTGTTCTCATGACACATTGTGCTTTAAAATAGTAAGATTTTTTTTTCCAAACAATCCTTGTTTATTTGTGAAAAATATCAATATATTGTGAAAAATGTGCCATTTTCAAACTCCAAAAATTTCTATGTGTGAGACAGTTATTCCACTCAAAATATTTTATAGCTAGCATCTACCATGTGTACACTGTAGATTGGCATAATTTTTTAAATGTCTTTTTATTTTTTTTTACAATATTAGGGTGCTTAGAAATTTAGTAGTCATTTTTCACATTTTCAAGAAAATTTGCAATATACATTTTTTAGGGACCTGCCCAATTTTGACGTGGCTTTGAGGGACCTGTATGTTAGACACCCCCATAAATGACTTTCTCTGATAAACTACACCCTTTATGTATTTAAAACAGTGTTTATGAAGTTTGTTTACCCTTTAGGTATTTCACAGGAAGTAAAGCAAAGTGAATGTGAAATTTCAAAATTTCACTTTTTTTTGCAGATTTTAAGTTTTTTAACCATTATTCACAGGAACACAGTGGATGTGTACAGCGAAATGCAACATAATATTGTTTCCCCAGATTTTTCCGTTTTAATATATATCCCATATGTTGCTCTAGTGCGCTATCTGGCTCAACCACAAGCCTCAGAGTAGGAGGAGCACCTACAGGACTTTGGGGTCTCATTCTCAATACAATTTTATTTAGGCACCATTTCAGGTTTGCAGACACCCTAAGGTGCTAAAACTTAATAAACATTTCTAAAAAAAAAAGTATTTTAAACTACACCCATGAAAATAAAAAAAAAATATTGTTTTCAACAAACTGCAATTTTAGCTGAAATTTTTTTATTTTTTCAAGAATCCTGGAAAATAAGCATCCCAAAGTTTGTTATACAATTTCTTCCAAGTTCGGCAATACCCTATATGCGGTTGTAAACTGCTGTTTGAGTGCATGTCAGGGCATACAAGGAAAGGAGCGCTATTTGGCTTTTGGAGTGAAGATTTTGGTGGGTGCCATGTCTCATTTGCAAAGCCCCCAAAGCACCAGAGCGGGTGAAACCTTCCAGAAGTCATCCCATTTTGTATTCAACACGCCTCAGATCTCATCTAGAGGTGTTCCATAGTTTTTAGCATTGGTCCATGAAAATGTTGGGGACAAAATGCAGTTCTACCATTGTTTTTTAGGCTTCAAATTTTACAGGGTTCGCTGTGTGGCGAACTTGACAATGCTGGTGGATACAATTACAATGATACAAATTTTTAATAGTTTTTTTTATGTTTTATTACCTTTACACAATAGAAATGTTTTATAAAATATTTAGTTTTTATGTCGTCATTGTCTGATAGCCATAACTTTTTTATTTTTTTATATACAGAGTTGATTATGGACTTGTTTACTGCGGGATGAGTTGAGGTTTTTATTGCTACCATCATGGAGTGCATATGATGAATATTTATGCATCGCTATATTCTGATATCCATAACTTTTTAATTTTTTCATATACAGAGTTGTGTAAGGCCTTTTTTTGTGCGATGAACTGACATTTTAATTGGCACCATTTTAGCGTATATATGAGTTTTTGATCACTTTTTATTCCATTTTATGCGCTGCGGAATGAACAAAAATTGCAATTCTGTGATTTTTTTTTACGGCGTTCACTATGCAGGTTAATTAACATGACAGATTTATAGGGTAGATAGTTCTGCATGTGGTGATACCAAATATGATTACTTTTTTATTTTTTATCTTTTTTGAGGTGATTGGCGTTTGTAAAGGGGAAAAGGGTGATGTACGTGTTTTACATTTTTTTTTTTTTTTTTACTTTTTCACTTTTTCCCCCTTTTTTCCTCAAAAGGGGGATTTGTATCGTGATTTGCAGTTTAAACTGATACAATAAGAAAAATTACAGGCAAAAACTGCTCAATATGGGTTCTTGGAAACTGTCAGTAACAATCCCGCAAGGGCCAAAAAAAAAGTTTTTTGGGCCCACAATGAAAAGGTGCGGGAACCCCCTTTCCCCGAGCAAACCCCGGTTACCCCCTTTTTTTCTCTAGCACAGGGTTGTAACTGTCAATCTGGGGAAAGCCCACATTTTTTTCCCCTTGTATTTTACAAAGGGGACAAATTTGGGGAAGGTCTATGTTTTGGACCAAAAAACTTTAAATTAAAAAAGTCGCTTTTTTTATCTGGAAAAAACGGTTATTTAAAAACATTTTTGGGGGCTCCTTTTTTTTTGGGAAAGTAAAAAAAAATTAAATAAAAAGTAAAACATTTCTGTTGAAAATTCATGTGTGGGTTATTACTTCTGCCCCAAAAAAGTTTTTTTGGGGCAGGGTTTTTTGTAAGGGGAACACCAAAAGAAGTATTTTTTAACACCCCGGGGGCTGCCCCTTGCCGCTGCTGAAAAAAAGGGAAAGCCCAGAAAAGCTCTTTTTCCATTATCTGAAAGCAATGTAATACATTTTTCCCCCCAAAAAATCTTGCATTTTTAGACGAGGAACAATGGGTGGCTGCTATGCCTGACTTGGGGGTTTCACATGATTTTTTTGGGGAAACCTCTTAGCCCCTTTTGGGGAACCCCCCTTTAAAGCAAAAAACGGGGAAAAATTTTAACAGGGTTTAATCATGACCTTTTTCTCCCAACTCCCCTAAAAACCTGCTAGCCTCACGGAACATGGCTCCACCAATGAAAACCCCCCTTTTCCTTTTGCCGCTCTAACCTAGGGCCCGGGAAAACATTTTCCCCCCCCCCAAGACCTGAGAAAAAGGCCGGTTTGGGGGTTTTTGGGCATATTTGGGCTTTACTTTCTCTCCAAAATTGCATTTACCTTTTTCCTCCTTTCCGCACCCTCACCATTTTTCCCCCCCTTTGGGGGCCCCCTCCCTCAGCCCTCTTTCAGCCCATTTTCCCTCAGACTGGGGGTTTCTGTACAAAACCCCCCAGGCTCACCCTCCAGTTTCTGGATCATTTTTTCTGCCTGGCTCCTTTCATTTCCTCCAACTGAAATCCCCACTTCCCTATGGGTGATTTTAACATCCCTTTTGATGACCCCATGTCCCCCTCGTTCTCAGATTTTTCACAACCCTCTTCTCTGGGCCTCTCCAGTTTACAAAATCTCCCCCCCAAAAGGGGATGGTAACTCTCTCTTGTTTTGGTTTTCTGAAACCCCGTTCCTCAATCTCAAAATTTTAATAATTTCCTTACACTCTTTTTGATCCCCAAGCTTTTTTCCCTTTACTATTACAAATTCCCAACCCTTCCTGGACCCCTCCCCTACTTCCATTCAGAAAATATCCACCCCATAAACACCGGGAAATTCCAGACCCCCATACGCCCTCATTTGCCCCCAAAACTCCCCCCTCTCCTGCCCTAAACCTGGCGTCCAAATAACAATATTAAAAAACTCTCTCCACCCCCCTGGAACTTTGGGCACCGCTCAAAAACCCGCTACCACCAGATCAAAACCCCCCAAACAGCCGGGAAACTTTTGCCCCAACTGGGAAATCTGAAAGGCAAATTTCCAGATGGGGGGAGCGTTCTGTGGGGGAACAGCAACCTCCCGGGCCCTTTCCCCACTAAAAAAATTTATGCTCGGAATTTCAAACTCCCCCTTTCC
This sequence comes from Phyllomedusa bahiana, assembly GCA_025379985.1. NCBI lineage: Eukaryota > Metazoa > Chordata > Amphibia > Anura > Hylidae > Phyllomedusa > Phyllomedusa bahiana. The sequence goes on along the minus strand of JAODAL010012062.1, from coordinate 86,285 downwards.
CCCAGCGCCAAAACAAAAATATTTCCCTCCCTCATCCCAACCAAACAAAAAAACCCTAAACGCCTTTTTGGCCCCCTTCCATTTCCCTTCTAAAGGCCAAAAGCTCGGCCCCCCGGTCTCTGCCCTTTCCATGCTGACGCCCTAGCCCCCTCACTTCAAGGGGGAAAAATTGACAAAATCCGGCAAAAAAACTCACTAAAACCCCCCAAGCGCACCATCTGGCCCCTCCCCGCACATCCCCACCTACTCTCAGCTCTTGATCCGACGACAGAAGAAAAGGTCCGGGATTTGCTTTTCGCGCGCCCTCCCCACCTATAGTGACCCATTCCCCCCCCCCGGGAAGTCAATTTCCCCAAACTATCATCTCTACATAACTGAAAATCTGTAACCCTCTCTTCCCCAAACTGGGATTTTCCCCTTTTTTCCTTTAGACTGCTTTTTTTAACTCCCTTACTAAAAAAGGCCCCATTTGGCCCCTTCCTGCCCCTAAAAACTACCCGACCATTTCTCTAACCTCCCCTTTCATCCCAAACCCTGGAACGCTTTTTTTTCCCTCTCTTTCCTAATCCGTTTCTCCCCGGGTTAACTCTTTTCTTGACCCCTGCAATCATTTTTCCCCCGCCCCCCTACACTCCCGGGAAAAACGGCTCAAACCTAAAGCCCTCCAATGTTTCCCTTTAACAGCAAAAATCTAAGGGAAAATCCCATTGTTTGCTTCTTCTGGATCTCTCTCCCAGGGGTTTTGACAGGGTTAAATCACCAACTTCTCCTCAGTAAGGCTAAAGGCCATTGGCCTCCGGGAAAACCGCTCCTCTTGGTTCTCATCTTAATTTTTAAACCGCCCCCCTTCGTGTTTCATTTGCAGGTTTCTACATCCTCTCCTTCTTCCCTTGGCTGCGGGGTTCCCGGAACCCGTTTTTGGGGCCCCTCTCCTCTTTTAAATTTAATATAGCCCCCTTTGGGGACAAAAAAATTCCAGCAGATTTGGCTTCCAGAAAACCTTTCTCTACGCGGGTTTATCCCCCAAATTTTTAACCTCCCCCCGAGACACCCACTCCTGCTCTGCTACAAAAAAACCAGGGACTGCCTGTCCGCTGTCTCTGACATCCATGTCCTCCCTTGTATCTTAAACTAAACCTCCTAAAACTGACTCTTCATCCACCATCTTACCACAACCTTACCTTGCCTTTTTTGTCTCACTGTTTGCACCCAAAATTACTAGGCACAGGCCGCTGTTTGGGTTATACTAGATTCCAATCTGTCTTTTATCCCCTATATCCAATCCCTTGCCCGCTCCTGTCACCTGCACTTCAAGAACATCTCCAGAATCCGTCCTTTTCTCACTGTGGAAACAACTAAAACTCTCATTGTTGCTCTTATTCATTCTCGTCTCGACTACTGTAACTCCCTGTTTATTGGTCTCCCTCTGTGCAAACTATCCCCTCTCCAATCTGTCCTGAATGCAGCAGCCAGGCTTGTCTTTCGTTCCAGCCGCTATAAATTTATCCTCTACCCTGTGTCAGTCCCTGCACTGGGTGCCTATCCAGTAAAAGGATATATTTGTCCAAACAAGAAATTAAGACGCCGCTTACCCCTTCACCGTGAGTGTTTTTGTCTGGGCTTGCTTCTCCTTAGCTGTTTCTTTGTATCAGCTGCTGCTACGCTTGCTCGTGTTGCCTTCTTTCCGCTCGGAGAGCTGCCAGTCTCGCTCCTTACTTCAAATCAGAAAATTCACCAAGGAAATTCCAGCGGACCAAAGGTACTTCACGAACTTTTTATTTCATTTCATTCTTCCACCAGATAGCGTAAAACCGCCGACGCGTTTCGGGACCCTCAGGACCCTTTTTCACGGCATGTAAATTCTGACAAAAACATTTCCTAAGTGAACAAACTTAAAAACACGTCACTGCATCACATGGTCATGGGCGTGTGCTTAGATTTTAACCCTTGGATAGCTCAAATTCTATTGCTTCCTAATAGAATCAAAACAACTACAGGTATAACACCTAGAAAAAAGATACATAAAACATAACTTTTAATCAGAATGAATAAGAGTTGGGAAAGAAAACGAAAATAAAACCCTCAAATAACCCTACAAGGACCTGTCTACCTCAAAAATGGGAATCGCCCCCAAAAAGTGCGCCCCCCACTGGAACCTAAACTAACCCCGTCCCTAGCTACATCTAATGAAAAAAAGAGAAAAAAAAAAAAAAAAAAAACACATATACTACAAAATGGAGTGCACAAACAAAAAAAGTGCTGTAATAAATAACAATACAACAGACAATATACGTTTGATGTTCAAAAATACTATGAATTGATGATGCGTCATAGGGAAAATAATCAATAACGCATAAATATTCCAATATTCCAACGCGTTTCCCCCCCAGATACTGGGGGTTTATCAGGGAAAAAATTTCAGTTGATAACAACAATACGGAACATCTAAGAAAAAATCAACAAGATGTATCACAAAAATATAACTCAAGTCCCTTAATGATGGAAAACAGGGGTGGTAAGATAGAGGACGGGGTCCAGGATAAGTCATGTACAGATCCCCGCTATCTGATTACTGAGACAGGTCCAAGCATGCTTTTCAGATCCCTCTCCATTGCTTCCTGAAACGCATCAAGCACTGGGACCGTCGCCTGATACGGGTAAAATGATGGGTTGGTCATCTTATGCCGTACTCCCTTTCTATCTTCTTCATTTTCCTCATCATTTTCCCTATCTAATTCTTTCAATATGCCTAGCGAATATTAGCGAGCATGGTAGTTGGAACTAACAGAAAAAAGGAATATAAGAAACATAGGAATAATCTCACATATTCCCAAAGAAAAGGATTGAAAGAGTTGAGGAGAAATAGGAATTTGATCTTTAAAAAATCAGATAAAGGGGGTCAAATAAGTTGTATTAGACGATGGTTTATATAATTAAACTAGTTTTGGAAACCCTAGAAAATAAAAATACCTATGCGAAAATTAGACTCTGACCCCACTGAAAACCTGAAAATAAAATTGGGAAAGTTGTTGGAAGAAGGAGTAAGACTAGGATTACTATCTGAAAAACAAAAACATATTTACATGTGAAAAATCCGGTTATTCCAGTATTTAACGGCATACCAAAAACACATAAGAATCTATTTCCCCCTAAACTACGCCCCATACTTTCAAGTAATGGGTCCTTAAGTGAGAGACTCAGCAGTTGGGTGGACGATTGTCTCCAACCAATTTTTTCGAGTATCCCAGGTTATTTGAAGGAAGCACAAGTGCCTCAAAACTTTTCAAGAATTTGTATGGTCTCCATCTTATACATGGCTGACATTTGATGTTGTTAACCTGAAATCCAATATACCACACCACCTAGCTATTGTAGCTTTAGAATACTTCTTGAGTATAAGTAAGGAACTTCGTGATGAGGAAAAATCATTAAATCATACAAAGTTCTACTTCCTGCTGCAAAACAATTATTTCAAATTTGATAGACCCTTTTTTACCTACAGATAGAAGGAGCACCAATGGGGGCATCAGCATCCCCCACTATTGCAAAACTTAACAATGGCGGGGTGGGAGCAGCAGGCCGTGTATGGTTGCAATAATTCCATATGGAGATGACATCATATGGTATGGACGTTACATCGACGACCTTCTGTTGGGTTTTGGGGTCGCGATGTGCAGTCCATCCCTAAATTTGTGGGGTACCTCAATGACAATCAGTGAAAACTTAAAATTTACATATTCATATAATTCAGAAAAAACTTCATTCCTGGATTTGGAGTTAAAAGGTGTACCTAAACCTAGGAAAGTATACTCCAAACTGTATAGAAAACCGCACTGTGGGAAATACACTTTTACAGGCCACAAGTAATCACCCCAAAACATACAATAGCGGCGATCCCAAGTGGGGAATATTTTAAAGGCTAGGAAACTTGTTCCCTGGAAATAGGGATTTCCAGGAAGAGAAAATTATTATCGATGGCGGGTTGAAGAGTAGGGGGTACCCAACACACCTCCTAGATGAGGCTTTTAAAAAAAGGTAAAAAATATGAAACAACAGGATCTGTTATGGAAACAAAGAGAAGAAAAGGGAGGCATAGTGAAAGAACAAGTAGTATTTCAACGGGTTTACAGTGATGAATTACAATAGAATAAAAAACACTTCTATAAAAATGTGCAGATAGTACGTCAAGATGCAATTTTAAAAAGATTGGAAAAAGGGGTAAAATGTGTGCCAAAAAGAGGTAAAACTCGAGCGAATGATCTGTCCCCCAGTACTTATATGAGCAACAGAAATAATACAGGTTTGCAACAATGTGGCTGTTTCCCATGTGGGAAGAAACATATGTAATTTGTGTAACATAATAGTGAAGGGTGATACATTCGCCAACAGCACCAATACAAGGATATTTAAATTGAAGCAGTATGCGAACTGCGAAACAGACCACTTTTTCTATTAAAATTGTATCACCCTTTGCAATCTCCTATACATAGGCAGTACTATAAGGAAATTTAAGCATAGAATTGCAGAACACCTGGCAGGCATTACGAAACAAACAAGTAAATTTATCAGGGCATCCAGACATTTCGTTGAAACACTTGAGAGCAGGATTGCAATCTTTAAAGTGTGGCATAATGGAAAGGGTAAATAAGCCAAAATAGAGGGGGAATTGGGAACATAAAGAAGGTTACAGGGGCCTATTGGATTCTTACATGCATACCCGCTTCCCCAAAGGCATGAATAAACGACATGTATCTCATGTACATACATTGAAAAACTGTCAAACGTAATAATGCATTCATTTTTAGAAAATCAACATATATTGCATGAAGCATTTTGAAAATCCCATGTTGTTAAACCTGCAAAATTACCAAACATTTGTTGAATAAAATACTATAAAAACGCCCCAGAGGGCATGAATAAACGACATGATCTCATTTTATATACATTGAAAAACTGTCAGACGTTTAATGCATACGTTTAATGCATACATTTTAGAAAATCAGCATATATTGCATGAAGAAATTTTGCAATTCCATTTTGTTAACTTGCAAAATTGCCAAACATGTGTTGAATAATATACTATATAAATGCCCTAGGGCATGAATAAATGACATGATCTCATGAAATATACACTGAAAAACTGTCAAACGTTAATGCATACATTAAGAAAATCAGCATATATGCATGAAGCATTTTGCAATCTCATGGGTTGAATCTGCAAAACTGCCAACATAATGTCGAATATATATCATATAGACGTTAGGAGACCTGCATTAATAATACAATAGCTGTTTGCAATACAAAGGATTCTATTAGGAACCCAATAAATTTGAGCTACCCAAGGGTTATAATCTAAGCACACGCCCATGACCATGTGATGCAGTGACGTGTTTTTTAAGTTTGTTCACTTGGGAAATGTTTGTGTCAGAATTTACATGCCATGAAAAAGGGGTCCTGAGGGTCCCGAAACGCGTCGGCGGTTTTACGCTATCTTGTGGAAGAATAAAATTTGAAATAAAAAGTTCGTGAAGTACCTTTGGGCCGCTGGAATTTCCTTGGTGAATTTTCTGATTTGAAGTAAGGAGCGAGACTGGCAGCTCTCCGAGCGGAAAGAAGGCAACACGAGCAAGCAGTAGCAGCAGCTGATACAAAGAAACAGCTAAGGAGAAGCAAGCCCAGACAAAAACACTCACGGTGAAAGGGGTAAGGGGCAGTCTTAATTTCTTGTTTGGACTATATGTCTAAGTGCCAGTGAAGATAGCTGCATCCCCCCCTCAGTATTTCCCGTGGTTTAGCATTTCAGTGCTTTAAAAAACTCTGGGCTCTCCAATAGATATATGCTACAGCTAAGATTACCACAATACAAGATAAGCGGTTGTTTTTAAAACACACTGTTCACAGCACAAACTTAACATGGATCGGGCACTAAATTAGAACAGGTGTTCTGTAGTCAAGAGACGATCCCGGAGGGGAGAGAGAACATGCAAAACCTGTTTTAGGCCCTGGAAAAAAAGCAAATTGCAAGAACTTAAAGTCTGGTGGGACCACAATTCCCTAAAAAAATACATTGAAAAACAGATTGGTTCCAAAGGACTGAGAATTAAAAAAAATACCTACTTTTGTTTACACCCAAAAAATTTTTAGATCTATGGAATGGGGGCATTAACAGAATGCTCTTTAAAATTAATCAACTTAATTGTGGAGTTTTGAAAGTGAGAAATTGAAAAATTTAGAGGAAGAAATCAAACAACTACAATCCCCAAATGATGAACATGTGAATGATCCGAATATAAAAGGTTAGAAGATAGAATGGAGAAATATAAATTGAAAAAGTGGAAGATATTATAGTAAACAACAAAACAAAAAAGTATCAAGGGATATAGAGGACTACCAAAAAAGAACAAGTGTATACTTTTGGGACCAGGAAAGATCAAGAAACCCCCAAATCCAAATTTGAAAGGAAGACGAGGACGTAGAATGCCCGGATCGGGGAGTAAGCTTTCTGAAACTGGGTCTCTCCGATACAAGATCAGACCCGAGGACTCGGATTCGGATATACCATATATGGGGAGAGTAAAAACAAGGGGTGCACAGAGAAACCCGGAAGAACCCCCAAAAAAACGGACAAAGAAAAAGGAAAAGAGGAGGCCGGAAACATAGGTCCAAAACAACAAAAGAAGAACCTTCAAGGTCGCAAGAAGACCCTAGAGACGGTTACGGCGGGCAATTGGTAGTTTTGGACGCCAACAATTCTAAGTAGTGCACAAATTTTAAGTTTTGAAAAAGGTCTGAACTTTGTCCCAAACAAAGAATGTGACTTGTTCAACACTATTCTGGACATAAATCGTTTAAAGAGACTGTTAACTGTAAAGAGGTATTTTCACAATAATAATAAAAGGGACGAAACAAAAGAAATTGAGGATGTAGAGAGGATGGTAAGAAGTAGGGAGTACAATGAATATGAAAAATTAAATTTTATGGAACAAAAATCGCTAGGAATATTGAAAGAATTAGATAGGGAAAATGATGAGAAAATGAAGAAGATAAAAGGGAGTACAGCATAAGATGACCAACCCATCATTTTACCCGTATCAGGCGAGGGTTCCCAGCGCTTGATGCGTTTTTAGGAAGCAATGGAGAGGGATCTGAAAAGCATGGTAGTTGGAACTAACAGAAAAAAGGAAATAAGAAAGATAGGAAAATCTCACATATTCCCAAAGAAAAGGATTGAAAGAGTTGAGGAAAAATAGGAATTTGATTTTTTAAAAAATCAGATAAAGGGGGTCAAATAGTTGTATAGACGATGGTTTATATAATAAACTAGTTTTTTGGGAAACCCCAGAAAATAAAAATACCTATCGCAAATTAGACTCTGACCGCACTGAAAACCTGAAAAAAAAATTGGGAAAGTTGTTTTGGAAGAAGGAGTAAACTAGGGGTACTAAACTGAAAAACAAAAAAACATAAATTTTCATGTGAAAAAAACCGGTTATTCCAGTATTTTACGGCATAAACCAAAAACACATAAAATCTATTTCCCCCTAAAAATACACCCCCCCACTTTCAAGTAATGGGTCCTTAAGTGAGAGACTCAGCAGTTGGGTGGATATTTTCTCCAACCAATTGTTCGAGGTAATCCCAGGTTATTTGAAGGATAGCACAAGTGTCCCTCAAAACTTTTCAAGAATTTTTATGGGCTCCATCTTATACATGGCTGACATGTGATGTTGTTAACCTGTATTCCAATATACCCCACCACCTAGCTATTGGGAGCTTTAGAATACTTCTTGAGTATAAGTAAGGAACTTCGTGATGAGGGAAAAATCAATTTATCATACAAAGTGTCTACTTCCTGCTGCAAAAACAATTATTTCAAATATTGATAGATCCTTTTACCTACAGATAGAAGGAGCACCAATGGGGGCATCAGCATCCCCCACTATTGCGAACTTATACATGGCGTGGTGGGAGCAGCAGGCCGTGTATGGTTTTCAATAATCCATATGGAATAACACATATGGTATGGACGTTACATCGACGACCCCCCTGTTGGTGTGGGGTCGCGATGTGACTCCATCCCTAAATTTGTGGGTAAACCTCAATGACAATCAGTTAACTTAAAATTTACATATTCATATAATTCAGAAAAAACTTTATTCCTGGATTTGGAGTTAAAAGTGTACCTGACCCAGGGAAAGTATACTCCAAACTGTAAAGAAAACCGCACTGTGGGAATACACTTTTACAGGCCACAAGTAAACACCAAAACAACAATAGCGGCGATCCCAAATGGGGAATATATTAGAGCTAGGAGAGCTTGTTCCCTGGATAGGGATTTTCCAGGAAGAGAAATGTATTATTGATGGCAGGTTAAAGAGTAGGGGTACCCAACACACCTCCTAGATGAGGCATTAAAAGGTAAAAAATATGAAACCCAACAGGATCTGTTTATGGAAACAAAGAGAAGAAAAGGGAGGCAGAGTGAAAGAACAAGTAGTAATTAAAGGGTTACAGTGATGATTACAATAGAAAAAAAAACATCTTCTATAAAAAGTGCAGATACTACGTCAAGAAGCAATTTTAAAAGAGTAATGTGGAAAAAGGGGGAAAATGTGTGCCAAAAAGGGTAAAACTCTAGCGAATGATCTGTCCCCCAGTACTTATATGAGCAACAAAATAATACATGGTTGCAACAATTTTGGCTGTTTCCCATGTGGGAAGAAAAAGATTAATTGTGTAACATAATAGTGAAGGGTGATACATTCGCCAACAGCACCAATACAAGGATAATTTAAAAATTTAAGCAGTATGCGAACTGCGAAACAGACCACGTTATCTATTACATTGTGCACCCATTGCAATCTCCTATACATAGGCATAAATATAAGGAAAATTTTAAACATAGAATTGCGAACACCTGGCAGGCATACGAAACAAACAAGTTTAAATTTATCAGGGGGATCCAACATTCGTTGAAACACATAGAGCAGGATTGCATCTTTAAATTTTGGCAAATGGAAAGGGTTTAAAAAAGCCACATAGAGGGGGAGATTGGGAACATAAAGTAAGGTTTACGAGAGGCCTATTGGATTCTTACATGCGATACCCGCTTCCCCAAAGGCATGAATAAACGACATGATCTCATGTACATACATTGAAAAATTGTCAAACGTATAATGCATTCATTTTAGAAAATCAGCAATATTGCATGAAGCATTTTGCAATCCCAAAGTTGTTAACCTGCAAAAATTTCCAAACATGTGTTTGAATATATACTATATAAAAAGCCCCAGAGGCATGAATAAACGACATGATCTCATGTATATACATTGAAAAATGTCAGACGTTTTAAAGCATACGTTTAATGCATACATTTTATAAAATCAGCCTATATTGCATGTAGCATTTTGCAATTCCATGTTGTTAAAATTTCAAAATTGCCAAACATGTGTTGAATATATACTAAATAAATGCCCTAGAGGCATGAATAAACGACATGATCTTTATGTATATACACTGAAAAACTGTCAAATGTTTAAAAGCATACATTTTAGAAAATCAGCATATATTGCATGAAGCATTTTTTTTAATCTCATTGTTGTTAATCTGCAAAACTGCCAAACAATGTCGAATATATATCATATAGGGCGTTAGGAGACCTGTATTAATAATACAATAGCTGTTTTTCAATACAAAGGATTCTATTAGGAAGCAATAGAATTTGAGCTATCCAAGGGTTAAAAAACTAAGCACACGCCCATGACCATGTGATGCAGTGACGTTTTTTAAGTTTTTTCACTTAGGAAATGTTTGTGTCAGAATTTACATGCTGTGAAAAGGGTCCTGAGGGTCCCGAAACGCGTCGGCGGTTTTACGCTATCTTTTTGGAAGAATGGAATGAAATAAAAAGTTCGTGAAGTACCTTTGGTCCGCTGGAATTTCCTTGGTGAATTTTCTGATTTGCAGTACATGATACAACATAAACTCATCACTCTCACTCATAAAGCTCTCCACACGCTGCGCTCCTCCCCACATCTCCTCCCTCATCTCTGTCTACCACCCTACCCGCCCCTCTCCGCTCTGCAATGATATCAGGTTACACTCATCAATCATCCGAACCTCCCATTCCGTCTCCAAGACTTCACACGTGCGGCACCAGTTCTCTGGAACATGCTACCGCTGGCATCAGGCACACTCAAACTCCAAAAGCTTTAAAGGCCCTAAGAATCCCATCTTCTCACTCTGGCCTACCCGAACCCAAATTTGCTAACACCCCCCCTTTTCCCCCCCACACCCCTAGCCACACTTAACTGTAATAGATGTACTTTTTTGGGATTCCCAGGTTCATCCAAATTTTCTACGTATAACAACCCCCATATTTATGCCCACATGGCTGGACCATTGTAATACTATCACTTATTACCCGTCGTATCTCCCGAACACCCTAATAGATTGGATGCTCTTGCGAGCGGGGGCCCTCTCACCTTGTGTCTCATCTGTAAGTAAGTTTTCATTGTGCAATGTATTTCTTTTGTCTGTACCTACACCCTCCAAATTGTAAAGTGCTGAGGAATATGTTGGCGCTATATAAATAAAGATTATTATTATTATTATGGGAAGCCTCAGTACCTGGGGACAATACAGTGTTTCCACACATGGAAGTTAATCATGAGCTGCTGTATCAGGTCGACAAAGTCCGGAGGGAGGTTGTGGAAGTGGTATAGTCAGGCTCGGACTGAGAATCTGCCCGACCGGGCAAATGCCCGGCGGGCCGCGGAGACGCGACACAATTGGGCCGTCCGGCTGGCACTTGTTTATATATGCATACGCGGCAGCTGGGGCCACTGCAGAGGGCCGCCCGCCGGGCCCACAGCTGAGCCGGGATGCTCTGCAATGAGCCAGGGCGGGCTGCGCCTGCGGCCACTACAGGAGGCCGCCGGCCGCAACTGAACCGCCCGGGATGCTCCGCACTCCGCAAGTAACAGCGAGCCAGGTGACAGGTCTAGAGGCGGACTGCGCCTGCGGCCACTACAGAGTGCCGCCGCTGAGGGTGAGCGGCCGGAGTTCTTTACAAGGGGGCACACATGAATGATGACATCGAGCTGCGGCCACTACGGAGGGGCCGCCGGCCGCCGCGCCCGCAACTGAAGGCCACAGTGAGCCGGGATGCTCCGCAGCGGCCGTAGCTAGTCTATGCTGGCTGGCCAGGCTCTGTGTCGTGGTCACATGTGAGGAGGTGGGGCAGGAGGTGCAGGCAGGGAGGGGGAGCGTGGAGGCAGCTAGCTCACACATGAGCAATAGAGACGTTCACTGGCTCCACCTCCCAAGTCCTGCAGCCCATGCTGAACGCGCCTCTGATTCTCCTGGGAGCCGGCTCTGCTCCTGCAGCTTTTACTGTAATAGTAAGTACATGGTACTTGTCAGCCTGGTAGTAGGAAGGCAAGGCCCAAGGGAAGTAGGTACATAGCTACCAACCTCTCTTGGGCCTTGTTCTCCTACATTCCTGCCCGAACGCCTACGTATTTCCCTTGGTGCCTGCCCGAACGCCTACGTATTTCCCTTGGTGCCCACCTGCCTACATACCTCCCTTGGTGCCCGCCTGCCTACGTACCTCCCTTGGTGCTCGTCCGAACGCCTGCGTTCCTCCCTTGGTGCCCGCCTGCCTACGTACCTCCCTTGGTGCCCACCTGCCTACATAACTCCCTTGGTGCCCGCCCGCCTGCCTACGTACCTCCCTTGGTGCCTACCCGAACGACTACGTACCTCCCTTGGTGCCTGTCTGCCTACGTACCTCCCTTGGTGCCTGTCCGAACGCCTGCGTACCTCCCTTGGTGCCCACCTGCCTGCCTACATACCTTCCTTGGTGCCTGCCCAAACATCTACGTACCTCCCTCGGTGCCCGCCTGCCTACGTACTTCCCTTGGTGCCCGACCGCTTGCCTACGAATTTCCCTTGGTGTCTGCCCGAACACCTATGTACCTCCCTTGGTGTCCGCCCGCCTGCCTACGTACCTCCCTTGGTGCCTGCCCGCCAGCCTACATACCTCCCTTGGTGCCCGCCCGCCTGCCTTCGTACCTCCCAGGGGCGTTGCTAGGGTCCCAAAACATCCGAGGCCCGGGCCCTGTGTGTTAAGTTTTGCTCAGTAGGGCGGAGTTCACACAGCAGTTTTCACGCCCCATTGTGAACTGCAACATGTATTTTTACAGAAAAAAAAACTGTAGCCAGCGCGTCCCTTGATATTTTATTCTCCCCTGAACGGGTAATCTAGCTCTCAGTGAGACCTATGATTTACCAAAAATGTCGGCCCGTATGTCGGGCGTATTGAAGCGCAATTACACGCGAACTAAAAGACCAACATTACGTGGTGTGAACAACACAGTGTTTTTTTGGGGGCAAAAATGCTGTAATGCTTTCCCTAAGTGCACCCCACAAATACGGTAAAATAATAGCAGTGAGGGCTCTGGTTACTGGTTGTTTTCCCTGGAACACAGAACCCGCCCGTAAAAATAAGTGACAGGCCACTTCTTTCAGGGGGAGAAGTGAAAGTGGATGGGAGGTGGCCGTATAGCGGTGCGCACAGGTACGCTGTGTGAACATATCCTTAGGCCATGTTCACATGGTGTACTGCCGCATGTACTCTACACGCCTCAATACGCTGTGAGTTTTGGAAGTGCGCGTTGTTCAGGGGGCCTGCTCCATTCACTACAATCATCAGCGCCGCGTAAGCGCCACGAAGAAGTGACCTGTCCCTTCTCTCCCAGGGTCGTTTACGATCGTATTGTATGGGAGGAGACAGACATAATTCATAGTTCTCTATGAGAGCTATGGATTACCATAATTGTGGGGCACATGTTGGGTGTATTGATGTGCAAATACGACGCAAAATGTACCCTGCAGTTACGCCGTGAACCTAGCCTTAGCCTGGCTGCAGCAGCTAAAAACATAGACAACCTGACAAATGAAGGTTTTAAAAAATCTATTCAAATATAATTCTTTATCAGGTTGTAGTTTACATGTGTAAGGGACAAACAGGCAGGATTATGTTTTAGTCACGTAAATGAGGTGATATTGTGATATTTGTGTACATACAGTACATACATATTTGCATACATACATATACACACACGTACATACATATACACACACGTAAATACACATACACACACATGTATACACATACACACACATGTATAGACATACACACACATGTATACACATACACGCACATGTATAGACATACACACACATGTATACACATACACACATGTATACACATACACACATGCATGCACATACACATATGTATAGACACATACACATATGTATACACATACACACACATGCATAACACATCCCACACAGGGTATAGACACATACACATATGTATACACATACACACATGCATACACATACACACATGTATGGACACATACACATATGTATACACATATGTATTGTAAGGTTGCAACAGCAGGAAGGGTATATAACGGTGTATATATCCCGGCCAGAGTCCTTGCATGTCCCTTTTAAATGTCCGACACATGCCCCAACGTAAGGACCCTTGGGGGAATGAAAGGCCAATATTAGATAGGTGTCGACGTTTTAGACTGTCGACATATGTTGAACGTTTCATGTTAGCATGGCTTTCAGCCATTCCCAGGTCGGCCTTTCATTGGGAGTGAGCATAGAGCAGGGTGGGTGCTCACTCCCCATGGATCCAGTCCCCGGGGTTCCACTCCAGGTTTTACTGGAATTATAAGTCAGCAGGGAAGCTGATGGAGGAGACTACAACTCCCAGGCTACCTTTAAGTCTGGAGAGGAGACACGCTGGAGATCCAGCAGGAAACTTACAAACTGATAGTAAGTTGGTCCTTTGTTAGTTAGAGCCCCGAGGGCAGGCGGTTGTTTTGTTTATGTCGGTGCATGCCTTGCACTTGTTGTTTTTGTTTGCTGCTTAAATAAAATACAGAGGCCCCTTTTTTTTTTGCACCCGAAGATCTGTCTCTGTCTCTGCCTGAAAACACACGTGTGCCAAGATCCCAGAGCCGCTAAAGCTCACAGTATACATACACACACATGCATACACACAAGCAAACACATACACACATGAAAACACATAAAAACACAATGAAATACATACACAAATATGAATAAAAATACGCACACATGCATAAACATACATGCAAATGTATAGACATACCCACACATGTATACACATACACACACATGTATACACATACACACATGTATAGACACATACACACATGTATACACATACACACATGTATACACATACACACACTTGCATACACATACACACATGTATTTGACATACACACACATGTATTTCACATACACACATGTATAGACACATACACATATGTATACATGCACAGACATTTATACATTTAGTTCACATTCATGTTGTTTCACTATTATACTATCTAGCATTGGTCTCTACAGTGAGGCTACTCACTGTAGCCTTCATGAAATGGGCACCTGTGGAAGTCTTCATGATATGGGCACCTGTGGAAGCTTCTGTTGAATCCATAACAAAATCACTGTAGCTGCAGGAGGAGATGGTGTGGGGACGCGGGAGAAGACAGGGGCGTAGCTGAGCACGGCAGGGGGCGGAGCCTCTCACTCGCTGTATGAGGCTGAACTTACTGACTCTTGTGCTGGACGTGGCTGCTGGGCACAGAGTCAGGAACTTCACTGAATGAGCAGCCGGCCCCCTCCCCCTCCTAAGCGCCCGACACCCCGGGCAGTCTCCCTGCCTCCCCGCAGGCTCTTACTTACAACCCTGAGCTGCATGTGCATCCAGGGGAGACACATGCCCGCAGCCCACGATTTGAGGTTCGGGGCACAGGCAGGGCTATTCGGGGCTTGTGCCCCGAACATTACTGCCTAGCGACGCCCCTGGTACCTCCCTTGGTGCCCGCCTGCCTACGTACCTCCCTTGGTGCCCGCCTGCCTACGTACCTCCCATGGTGCCCGCCCGCCTGCCTACTTATTTCCCTTGGTGCCTGCCCGAACACCTACGTACCTCCCAGGGCTGTAAGCCAAAGGTCCGACTCCAACTCCGACTCCTCAATTTTCCTGACACCGACTCTGAGTCCTGACACTGACTCCCACTCCCTCATACATGGCGCATGTTTAAATGATAACTTTACTGTAGTAAAATGGTAACACCTGGCTGTTTATCACCTTATGATACAATAATCAAGCTATTTAAGTAGAACAGACACTGACACGCAAAAGGGTAACAATGTTTTGAACTTGTGACTTTCAGGCTCCACATCTCACCATCCACTAAAGCTTTGAACATGAGGCTGCCATCATTTTATAGACAATCATCTTGCCTTTTTTATACATACATTATTTAGTATTAGCATCTGCTTAGTTCTGCAGATTCTTGTCATGTAACTGCATTGTTACTGTTTTGCTCCTAAAAATCAAAATTTGGCTTTCAGCTCTGCCTGAATACATCTGGGCTCTGGATCAGATTCAAGTCATGTCTTGACCAAAATATGATCCCAGGACTCTTCTACATGAATACAGCTTTTTCTTCAACTCAAAGGGTATTGTCACACGGTGTATTGTGGCACGTACAGTATGTGCCGCATTACACTGTGTGCTTCGGGAGCTCTCGCTGATCAGCATGTACTACTGAGACGCGGGGGGGGGGGGGACGCGCGGAGACATGCATTACTCACGGCGCGTAATCGACATGTCACTTATCTCTCCGTGCGTACAATCCGATCGTATTTTACACGCGGAGACAGGAAGCGTAATCCCTAGTTCTCTATGAGAGCTATGGATTACTGTAATTATGGAGCGCATTTCCCAGCATATTAAGCGCAGTACGTCGCAAAATACGCAGCGAAATGCGCTCCAAATCACCCATTTCCAATCTTCAATTATTTTTACTTTTTGGCAAACTCAAGCCGACGCTTCTTATGAGGAGATTGAAGTCGCGGCTTCTTCACCTTTTTTCGAGCCATCATTCCAGACCTATGTAATGTGTGTTGCCCGTTGCTATTAGGGAATGTGAGAACAGGTTGTAATTTGTCCCACCACCAGGAGCAAAACAGTAACAATGCAGTTACATGAGAATCTATAGAACTAAGTAGATGCTAAAGTTGAAGGTAAAAGTTATGTTTGAAAGCCAAGAGGATTGTCTATAAAATGATGGGAGTCTCACATTGAAAGCTGCAGTGGATGGTGAGATAAGGAGCCTGAAAGTCACAAGCCCAAAACATTGTTACCCTTTTGCTTTTCGATGTAAAATATATTTATAGGATACGACTTTCGAACACATAAAACTTTAATAAATTGTAAATATGAAGTGAAAAATGATGCTGAAATCTGGTCAATCTGTTTGCTATGGAAGCAGAATCTTTTCCCCTGTGGCAGCGCTTTGCCTGCTCCATGTCATCAACTCCTCATATGAAGAGGCTGAAGACAAGGTAGCAGTAGCACTGACCGGACCCAATTCCTCTTGCTCTTGGCATTGCATTGAACTAACTGGACCAATTTTTTATATATTTAAGGAGTCGGAGTCGGTCCATTTTTGTACCAACTCCGACTCCTGCAAAATCGGCACCGACTCCAACTCCACGACTCCGACTCCACAGCCCTGGTACCTCCCTTGGTGCCTGTCTGCCTACATATCTCCCTTGGTGCCTGCCCGAACGCCTACGTACCTCCCTTGGTGCCCACCTGCCTGCCCACGTACTTCCCTTGGTGTCCACCTGCCTACGTACCTCCCTTGGTGCCTGCCTGAACGCCTATGTACCTCCCTTGGCCTTGCGATCCTGCCTACGTACCTTCCTTGGGCCATGCACATCTGCCTACATACCTCCATTTGGCATTTATTTTGGAAGACAAAAGTATAATTTCTTGTATTGATATACATATATATTTATAGCATTTAATCATATTGTTCATTAAAAATCTAACTGTTATTTTCATACTGCATTTTTATTGCATTCATTTGAAGTATTATGTGCATATGTTCTACTACGAAAATCAGAAAACTTTGTATGTGGGCTGGTGGGACCTGTGTACCAAGGCTGTTTTTGAGTCCCAGTCCAGCCCTGGGTATAGTCTACGACCTTATGCACAAGCATGTGCTAGGAGATCATCTAGGAAGTGAAAAGACCAAGTAGCACATCCTCCAACGTTTTTTTGTCTAGGCATCCATGTTGATGTGAAACAGTACTGTGAGTCCTGCCCGGACTGTCAGTTAAAGGCTCCAATACCACATTACCGTATTCCCTTTTACTGTTATCCGGGTTACCCATAATAGAAGTTCCATTTGAGAGGGTTGAGATGTATCTAGTCGGCCCTTTAGGTATTGCAAAATAACTATTTCATATGTTCTCCCTTACTGGTATACCGAAGGATATCCTTACAGATCAAGGAACCCCCTTTAGGTCATGAAACTTTTGTGTAAACTGTTGGGTATCAAGAACTTGCATATGTCTGTTTATCAAACACAGACATATGGCCTTGTTGAGAGATTCAACAAAACATAAAAAATATGCTTACAAGGTTGGGAACGACTGGGACTGTTTGCTGCCATACTTAATGTTTTTGGTCCATGAAGTTCCACAGTCGTCCAATGGGTTCTCTCCGTTTGAGTTGTTCTATGGTAGACCTCCTTGATAAAGCTAAGGAAGCTTGGGAGGATGAGACCACCCCCTACAGAAGTGTTTTTGAACACATCTCCCTAATGCAGGACCAAATTGCTGCAGTTATGTCCATTGTTAGGGAACGTTTACAGTAGACACAGGAAGCCCAAAGCAGGATATATAACAGGTCCACCAAGGTGAGGAATTTCAACACCGGGGATCAGGTATTAGTGTTGGTGCCCAGACTAGAAAGTCAGTTCCTGGTAAAGTGGCAAGGGCCTTATGAAATAATTGAAAAGGTGGGAGAAGTAAGTTATAAAGTATCCCAGCCCGGTAAACATAAGCCAGAGCAGTTGCACCATGCAAATATAATTAACTCATGAAAGGACAGATAGACCCTGACTGCGGTTAGCATCCCCCATAGTGTAGTTCCAGAGGTGTGTGTGTCAAAGTTCCTGTCCAAGTCACAGAAACAAGAGACCAGGGAATTCGCACAATGTAATTCGGATGTGTTTTCAGAATTACCAGGATGTACTAATGTCATAACACATGACATTGTGACTGAACCAGGGGCGAAGGTTCATTTGAAACCTTACCGGGTCCCCGAAGCTCGCAGATGAGCCATTTCCGAGAAAGTCCAGAAAATGTTGGACCCTGGAGTGATTGAGAGGTCCAGAAATGAGTGGTCAAGCCCTGTTGTGCTGCTATATTTAGCGAAGACTGGGAAAGCCATGTACTCAAGGTACTGGCCGTTCTTAATTCCCTGAGAGAAGCAGGACTAACAGTGAACCCTTTGAAGTGTGCCTTAGGTCTGGAAGGAGCACGGTACCTGGGTTATATGATAGGTAGGAGTATTATAAAACCCAGATTAAAAAAGTGCAAGCTATACAGAAATGGCCATAATCCACAACAAGAAGACAGGTGAGAGCATTTTTAGGTATTGTGGGTTACTATTGGAGATTGATTCAAAACTTCGCTAGTATAGCAGCACCCCTGATGGATATCACATGGCACAGTAAGTCCATTATGATCACTTGGAACCCAAAGGCAGAGAAGGCATTCCAGGTGTTAAAACTGGCTTTATGTGACAGGTCAGTACTGATCACCCCTAACTTTAAAAAATAATTTATTGTACAGACTGATGCGCCTGACATGGGACTGGGAGCAGTATTTCCAAGGAGATAGATGAGGAAGAGCATTCCATCACATATCTAAGGAGTAGGCTCACACCCGCTGAAAACAACTACAGCATTGTTAAGCAGGAGTGCTTGGCCATATGAGTTTGAAATAAGGATGAAAGAAGCTGGGACAGATCAAAAAAGTAATTTTTTTTGCTTATTAATGAACACTCTGCACTCCATCTTTAAAGAAAAAAAAAACAGAAATGTAGATATTTTTGCAAATTTGTTTAACAAGAAAAACTGAAATATCACATAGTCTTAAGTATTTCAGACAATTTGCTCAGTATTGAGTAGAAACACCCTTTTGATCTAGTACAGCCTTGAGTCTTCCTGGGAATGATGCAACAAGTTTTTCACACCTGGATTTGGGGATCCTCTCCCATTCTTCCTTGCAGATCCTCTCCAGTTCCCTCAGGTTGGATGGTGAACATTGGTGGACAGCCATTTTCAAGTCTCTCCAGAGATGCTCAATTAGGTTCAGGTCAGAGCTCTTGCTGGGCCAGTCAAGAATGGTCACAGAGTTGTTTTGAAGCTACTGCTTTATTATTTTAGCTGTGTGCTTAATGTCATTGTCTTGTTGGAAGATGAACCTTCGGCCCAGTCTGAGGTTCAGAGCACTCTGGAAGAGATTTTCATCCAGGATATCTCTGTAGTTGGCCGCATTAATCTGTCCTTCAATTGCAACCAGTCATCCTGTTCCTGCAACTGAAAAACACCCCCATAGCATTATGCTGTCACCACCACTGTTTCACTGTTGGGATTCTATTCAGCAGGTGATGAGCAGCACCTGGTTTTCTCCACACATAACGCTTAGAATTCATACCAAAAAGTTCAATCTTCATCTCATCAGACCTGATAATTTTATTTCTCATAGTCTGGGAATCCTTCATTTTGCAAACTGTATGCAGGCTTTCATATGTTTCGAACTGAGGAGAGGTTTCCAAGGCACACTTTGCCATAAGGCCCTGACTGGTGGAGGGCTGCACTAATAGTTGACTTTGTGGAACGTTCTCCCATCTCACTACTGCATCTCTGGAGCTCAGCCACAGTGATCTTGGGGTTCTTCTTTACCTCTCTCACCAAGGCTCTTCTCCCACGATTGCTTAGTTTGGCTGGATGGCCAGGTCGAGGAAGAGTTGTGGTCATCCCAAACTTCTTCCATTTAAGGATTATGGAGTTCCTTAGACCTCATGATTCTCATGTGCTCTGACATGCACTGTGAGCTGTGAGATCTTAGATAGACAGGTGTGTGCCTTTCCTAATCAAGTCCAATCAGTTTAATTAAACACAGCTAGACTCCAATGAAGGAGTAGAACCATCTTGAGGAGGATCAGAAAGAAATGGACAGCATGTGAGTTAAATATGAGTGTCACAGCAAAGGGCCTTAATACTTATGACCATGTTAAATTTCAGTTTTTTTTCTTTAATAAATTTTCAAAAATATCTACATTTCTGCGGGGTTTCTTCTTTCAAGATGGGGCGCAAAGTGTACATTAATGAGCAATTGAGTCAATGTTGGACAACCCTGGCGCATCTTTAAATGTGGATACTAATGGGGTCCTGCATTGCACATGGCTGTCCAATCTGTTGCCGTTTCTGCTATCCGCCATTATGGAGGAGAAGAAAATGGTATGGGTTCTACATCAACCCCCTGTACCTGCAGGGTTAATGAGGGAGAGGAAGCTCCACCATCTGATTGCTGTTCTGCTGCATCCTGGATACCTGCTGGGGCCCGAGACAGAGCGTAGGAGCACCATGTGGTGGAGGCTACTGGGATCAGATGATCATCCAGAGTGATGTCTCCTGTTCAGTTCACATGCAGCAGTAGAGTCTCAGATGAGGACCTTTCTTCACTTTCCCAAGGCTGTTGCTGGTGTAGATCAGGCTTGGACTGGCCTGGTGCCGGATCTTCAGAAATTGAGGGAGGATCTGAAGCAGGGCTACTGGAAAGTTCCTGTGGTGTCTCCCTGCGGGCCACATCTGCAGTTGGGATAGAGTCTGTAGTACCAGGGTCACGGCAAGGACAATCAAATCTCGTTGTCAACTACTAGGAGAGAGACTGGGGAGTCACAACTGTGGCATTAGATTGGGCCATTGGGGATGTAGAGGGTCGGCCATCTTGAGCAGTAGGATCAGCAAAATCGTTGCAGTCTATTAAAAGGGCATAAATCCCGAAATACTGCTCGATATTACCCTGTGATGTAGTAAAGTGGGAAAAGAAACAAGTGCCCTCCTTTTTATTATATTTCCCAATGGTTTGGGGTAAGATAGATATAGAGAGACTGGTTGTGGAGGAGCTCAGAAACATGCGTCCTCACTCAGCCATGCCCCTACAACATCTTTATTTATGGAATCTACAACAGAGACTCCCAATAAAACCTCTAATGCAAGTGGAAACCTCATCTTTTTTTCTCATCATGTTCAAGATCTTTGTTGCCAGTAGATGAAAATCAGTACAGTGCTCCCACGTGTTACAAGGGCCTCAGGATACAATATTTTAAACATGCAATGGTCTTTTCTGGGACATTGTATGTTAAATGTGGTTTCAATATTCAATGGCCAAGACACTGATCCAGCCAATTAGCATGAGCATTTTAATGTAAAACCTTTGTATTAGTGAAGTGCATGCACTGATTGATGGTCTAGTAGGGCCTCTGTACAGTACAGTGTGGTACTTCATGTTCTATACTGCTCTTCACTTTTGCCAGGATGAACAGCTCCTTTTGGCCTCAGGTAAGGGCTACCAATTTTCTTTTTCTCTGACGTATTGTATATAAAGTATATGACCCAAAGAAACCTCAATCTCTAACATAGAAAGTAATTTCCAGCTTGCAGCTACTCTTTCTGATCTTATATGTAAGGACTTGCTTTATCTCTATTAGTTTTCTGCACAATTTTCTTTTATCTTCATTTTGCATTATGTTGGGTGATATTTTGGGGACTCAGAATCAATTATCCATAGAGTTATTGTCACGATTCTGCCTGTAAGACCCCCAGCATTGAGCTCTGGTTGCCGGCCACGGCTGTTGTGACAAAAACCGTGGTTTTGGCCGTAATGCCTTTATTTTTGTTCACCAGTGTGAATTTGGTCATTCCCTGCTCTGTATTTAATTGATTACTGGCTAACGCCCATGGTCAAGTATTCTCCAGCACTCTATTAGTTAACATGTTTCCTTTTGATTGACAGTCTTGTTTTCCTATCCAGTCTTCTGTTGCTTCCACCCATCACCTTCGTCCTTTGTGTTCTTGTCAGCTATATAAGGGCTATTGTACTTTCACCACCTGCCTGCTATATTGGCTTCCTTGCTGAATCCTGATACCTGACTTTGGCTTTGTTTCTGACTATTCTTCTGCCTCCTGATTTTGTACTGCATCTCCTGACAGTTACCCACTTGGCTCATCTGACCCTCCACGTTTGTGTTCAGTGTTTGTTTTGTCTGCATCCTGTGTATTCACTTATTCAGTGTATCTCGCAGTCTTTGGTTGGGGTCGACCTATTACGAAGTCCAAAAACCCCCAAAAATTTGGGGGGTTGGGAACAGCATAGGGTTTCACTTTTGTGTTTTATTTGTCCCCCCCAAAACCGTTTTTCCCCCCCCCCCCCACAGTAATGGTCTCAATATACAGTGATCTCAACATGAAAGGGGTCATCCTAAAAACCAATTAATTTGTATGTGGGGGTTTTTAAAAAGCTAGAGAGGGGAACCCGATTTTTTCCAAAGGGGGAATTTCCCGGTTTAAAATTTCAGGAAAACTTCGATTTTTAAACGAAGTCGATGTTTGGGGTGATTCCCCGGGGAAAAAAAGCGGTTTTTTTAATTGATAAAAGGGCCTGCGAGCAAAAGGAAATTACAGGGGGGCAAAGAAGCTGGGAGGAAGAAAGGCGAAGCATAAATAACAGTGCAGAGTTTAAAAGCCAATCAAGCCCCGGGGGGTTTTCTGTGAATTTCAGCACACTTTTAAAGGGCCCGGGGCGCCGGGGGGACGTTCACCCCTGCTCTCGCTTTGCTTTTGGGGAAAAGCAAACTGCTGCTGCAAATAAATACCCTCTATTTAAAGAACTAACTTTTAAAACGGGCGTTTTTGGGGGGGGGGTGTCCGGCTTGTCTCAGGACTGCTTCTCTTCCCCGTTCTAATTTTGATTTTGGGGAAATTTTGAATTAAAAATCCATTGGGCGTCCAATTCTTTGCAAAATACTTTTTAAATTTTTTTTATTGCTCATTCTTGAGCCATTGAATACCCAAAGGGGTTTTAACTAAGCCGTTGCTGTTGCTGTTTTTTTTATTAAAGAAACAGCGTTTTTTTGAAAACCAAAATTTAATTTTAATTTTTGGCACCTCTTTTTCATTTGGCCCAAAGGGGTTTAATTAAGTGTTTTTCTCCCTTTTATGGTCCAAAAAAGAAAGGGTTTTTTTTTTCAACGCCAAAGAAAAAATTTTTTCCTGTTCAAAATTCATACCCAAAGGTTTTAAATTTTAACAAATTTTTTCTGTTTTTTGTGCTCCGTAAAATCCCATGCCGTTTTAGCACGCTACAAACCCGGGGAAATTTTTTGGGCAGCACATTTCTTTTTGCCCCAATTTACACCCAAGGGTTAATTTAAAATTTTTTTTCCCTGCAGTTGTACCAGTAAAAAAAAATGTTTTTTTTAAAACCCAAAGAAGAAATTTTTGGGTTTGTAGCAAAATTCTACCCGAAGGTTAATTAACCCTTGTTTGTGCTTTTTATCAGAAAAATTTAACACAGTGTTTTTAAAGGGGCATTTTCCAATTTAAATTTTTCCGGGCCCATTTGTGGAGCCCCAATTTTTTCCCCAAAGGGGGGTTACCCAAAGCTTTTTTTAAGGGGGTTTCCTTTTTTGGATCAAATAAGGGTTGAAATTTTTCATATAAAAAAAAACTTAAATTAAACGAGCCCGTAAAGAAAAAAACAGTATGTAGACTTTAAAAGGTGGCAGGCTCCCTTCCAAAGTGGCAGGGGCACAAGCATTCCTGGGGGAAAAACAGGTCACGCACGAAAGGGGGAAATTTTCGCAGAGGGGTAAATCGGTGAGGCCAAAAACCCTCCCGCTGTCATCTAGGGCCCCCGTGGGTGTTCGGAAAACCCCAAATTTGGTTCTTGATTGGTTGAAAAAGTAACCCAAATTCCCCCAAAGAGGGACATCTGACAATCCCACAAAAAATTTCGGGGGGAACGTAGCCCAAAACCCTTGGGTTGTAAAATGGCCCGGGGGAGCGGGTCAGGGGCCCTCCTGTCCTTTAAACCCCCACTGTCCCATCCAGTTCCCTCAGCCAGGTTCTACTATGTGGTTGGGCTCAGCACCCACTATTAACAACGGGGATGAACAATTTTTGGACAGCCCAGCGCTACTTGGAAAAACGAAGAGGTGGGGAAGACACCCCCTGCTTCTTGCAGTTTTGATGTGGAGAGTGGCATGTAAAGGTTTTTTGGAACAGAAAGCCTCTGAAATTACCAACCCCCTTTGAGGGGGGACAGCAGTGACAATAAAAAAATCATGAAGTAAAAAACGGGGTGGTTTGAACCCAGTTTTTTGATTACACCATTTTTGTTCAAATGCAGATAGGGAACTTTGATAAAAAAAACCCATAACTACGGGGAATGTTTTAGGTGCAAAATTTTGCATTCGTCCCCTTTGTTGGTTAAAATTCAGTAAAAAAACGGGAAGGGGACAGAACAAAAAAAAAGAAAAAAACAAATGCGGGCAAAACTGGTTTTGGGAAAAAAAAGGGGAGGCCCTCCCCTGTTAACGGTGGAAAAAGGGAGGCCCCCCCCTTTTAAACGGGGGAAAAAAAGGGGAGGTTTCCCCCCTGTTAACGGTGGAAAAAGGGGAGGTCCCCCCTGAAAAACCCAGTAAGAAAAGGGGGGCCCCCCCTGTCCCCTTTTTCCCTAAAATTTCCCTCAGTTCAAAAATTTCCCATGTTAATATATTCCCTTTTTCCCCCAATTTTCCCCCCCCTTTTAAATATTTTTCCCCTGTTAAATATTTATTCCTGTTCAGAAATTTTCCCCCCCTGTTTTTTAAATTTTTCCCCCTTTTAAATTTATTTTTTAATTCCTGTTAACCCAATTTCCACCTGTTCACCCGGTTTTCCCTGTTTTCCCCCCTTTGAAACCCCGCCCCTTTCGCTACATTAACCTCCTCCTTACCCCAAAAAACCCTGCCCTTTTCCTGTTGGGTTAAACCTTTTAAACTACGAGTTTTGTCTTACGTTTCGTTACCTCGTTTGCGCCCCCTTTCGGTCCCTCAGCAAGGAAAGTTTTTGGGCCGGGGGGTAGCGACCTGGTAGACCCCCCCGCCCCCAGCAATCCATTCCGTTTTCGGCGGGCCCTCTGGGAAAAGGGGGGCCCCTACTTGAAAAACCCGCTCCCCGGGATGGCTATTGGCATCGCTTGGGGGTGGTCCAAATGGATCCCCTACGTGGGCCGTGACAACATGAAGCAGTGGAATGACATTATTCATCCCGTGTCCCGGCGAATGCCAAAAAAACGCTTTTCCGATGAAAGGGCATGAGCAAACGCCCGGGTTTTCCCCATGGGGCTGCCACTGGGCGACATTTTAAAAATTTCTCAAAGGTGTACTCCCCGTCCGCTTTGGGTCCTCCCAAAAAACCATTAATTTGCTTTTCTCTGTTTATAAGTGATTCCCACATATGGGGGCTGGAATTCCAACCCTTTGGAAAAGTCACATAAAGCCCCATTTCCCGGGTGAGGCCGGGGTGAACGCAGCATTTAAAAGGGTTCCCATTGGTTTGGGGGGTAAGAAAGGCCGGAAATTTTATTTCAACGTTTCCTGGCCCTTTTTAGAATGTCCTTGGCAGTTGGGTTAAAAACTTGAACAAACCCCGAAATTGGGGCATTTTCCTCCCGTTTTTTGACGGGTTTTCCCAAGGGGAAAACATCCTGTCCACTTGGATTTTTTTCAAAAATTTTTAAAAGGGCCCTTTTTTGTTTTAATAATTTTTTCCCCGTTTAAAAAATTTTATTTTGTTCATTCCCAATTTTCCCCCCGTTAAAAAATTTTTATTCTTGTTTTATCCCAAATTTTTTCCCCTTTTTCATCAATTTGCCCCTGTTAATATATTTAAATTTTTGTTCAAAAAATTTTTCCCCCTTTTCAATTTAATTTCCCCCGTTTTAAAATATTTATTCCCCCGTTACAGTTCCTGGGTTTCCCGGTACCCCCCTCCTTTTTTGGGTACATTACCTCACCTCGAATCTCCCCCCCGCCTGCCCGAATGTTTGGGGCCCGGGCCCCTTTGACTACGTGTTTCGTCTTTACGATTCTGTAAACCCCGCTGCGCCCTTCGGCTGCCCCCACCAAAATTTGTCCGTAGGGATAGCGACCCGGTTTTCCATCCTGCCTTGCGGGGGCTCTGGGAAAACCGGGGCCTTCTTAGACCCCGCTCCCTGGGTGGGTGTATAACCGCTTGTGGTGGTTTGAGGAAACCACTAAAACCCCCGTTTTACAAAAGGTGAAGTGAGGGCCCAAATTTCTTTGGGCCCGTTTTTTGAACTGTGCGAGTCCCACCAATGGAAAAGGGAGGGGGCTGCAGTACCACCCAAATTGGACAGGAGCATGGTCAACTTCCCGCACTTAGGGAAAGGCCCGGCATACCCGCTGTCCCCTTTGGGAAAGTCTCGGTGAACGATGCTGGCACCCTGAGTGCCGAAGAGCAGGATATCTGGAACCCGGTTTGATGATGTAATAGACAGGGAGTTTTCTTCGCCAAAGGTGGTAACCCTTTAAATGCCTGAAATGGGAGGAGTGCCAAGGGGGCTTAAAAGCTGTTGGGGGCGGATGGACCACAAAATCTGAAACACGTATTTGGGGACACTGATGATTTGATGCAGGGGTGGTGCCAACGGGTTTGGTCCTGGTCCGCTTTACTTTCTGCCCCCAGATTCAACCAAAATTTTTTAGTTCAAAAAATCCCCTGGTTTCCGTTTAAAAAACTTTGGGACAAAACCCCGAGTAGGTGATTTTTTAAACCCCAAAGCTCCGCACTTACTGACTGTTTACCCCCCCGCGACCCCGGTGAGCCCCTGTGGCCCCCTACTTTCTGGGGCCTGCAAAATGGGTGGTCTAAATCATGGCCGTTTTGGCCCCCGAACCTCGCACTGCTACCAAATTGGGGGACTCCCGGCCCCACCTAACCCCCTTAAAGGGCTGCGCCACTGCCCGGGCACGCAAAAAAGTGACCCCTTTTTTCCCCTTTATAATGGGTGAAAAACCCTTTTTTCACGGTTTGGGCTGGTCCCCTGAAAAGCTTAAAAATGGCTTTCAAAACCACCCGTTTGCTGATGACCCCAACTTTTCATCCCCCGGCCCAGCATTTTTTAAATTTTTACTGGTTTTCCCAAAATCCAGATTGTCTGTTTTCCAAAAAACCTCCTTTTTCCCCTTTCCCTCTCCTAAAACAAAATTTTTGGATTAAGGAATGCTTAAGGGCCGGGACAATTTAGAAATCGGGGTAGGCCGGGCCCCGAAAGGGGCCCCTTCAACTCAGGGAGAAAAAAAAGGGGGAAAAATGGAGGCATGGAGGTGGACAGATTTTTTTTTTTTTTGGGGGGCACTTTAAAGCCTTGTTTAACTAGAGCACAAAAATAAATTGTTCCCAACCCCCCCCTGCTTCTCCCCGGGTCCCATGTGCGTTTGGCTACAAAACGATTAAATGTTTGCCTGTCAACCCCCCCCCGGCCCTCCTCCCCAAAGGTGTTGCTTTTTCAAACCTGAAACCCCCGCAACCAAAAAACCCCCCTTTTCAAAATCTCCCATCATATTTGCCCGCCCCCTGCAAGAAACCCGGGGGGGTCTTCCCCACCTCTTTTTTTGCCCACTGCCTCCAACGGGTGGTCCTCGCTGTATAGTGGGCAAAAGGGGCCCCCGCACATAGGGAGGGTCCTGGGTGGGGAAGGCGCGGGGTTTGGGTGGTTTAGGACCCGGTTTAGAAACCCCTCACCCCCGCTCCCGGGCCATTTCCCTAAGGGTTTGGTTTTGTGACAAACCCCCTGACTCTTTGGGTGGGGTTGTCAGATGTCATCTGGGAAAAAGTGTATGACCTAGTGTGTGGTCAACACATGGCAGGTAGATGACACTGGATGCTGTGGCCTCGCAGGGTGACTCCTGCTATGACGTCCCCTTATTGTGCTGCAATCTGTGGTGGCTCCGGCAACCTACTACTGTGTTCTTTGACGCTACGGTAGGATCGTAGCTCTCAGCTTGTTTTTTTTCCAGCTGGTTCTGCCATGACTTTATCAGGCTGCATTCCTGCTTCCGTTTTTTGGTCAGTTTTGCCCCCATAAGTGCCCAGGGAATTTTAGAGTGAAGCGATTCTAAGAGTGGCGGCAGTCATATGCGTGTCCTACTAAAACACAGCATTGTATGGAGACCAAACCAAGCTCACTCTGCATATTTAAGCATGGCACAACATTCTACAGCACCCTACAGGCTCTGTGCAGCCTGGAAATAGCTGTTTTTTAACGCGATTCGTCCTGAAGTAATTCGGACCGAAACAAATTTTGTCGGAAAATTCGGCTAAGTTGGCGGACCGAATCTTTGAGAAATTCGCCCATCTCTAGTTAAAGCTAATCCCGCTCTCCGCAATTACAGTATATCTAATCTAGGTAACTTTATGTGATGTCAACAAACTGGACATTTAGCAAACATTGTACAGACAGTAATACTCTTGAGTTATGTTTCTTTTTCCTCTGTTTTTCTTGTCTCATTTTTTAGTTTTTTATATAAAGTTGGCAATAATGTTGTTACATGCCAATGTCAGTTATGGCCAAATAAGTGATGTAAAGCTTTATTGTACCTGGTGGCCTGTGAAGGAAACAATTATTTAAGGTTGTTTCGCATTTAAAAATGTCTGCAATAAAATTTGTTTCAAATTCTTCACAACTTGATATTTCTTCATATGCTGCTCAGTTTTCTCACTGAATATAGTTAAAACAAATTCCATTTAAAGTAGCATAAATTAATAGAAACGTTTAATCTGAAATAATGTTTATTCAGATGGCAGGCAGATTGACAGATTGTAAAACTCAAATATGTATAATTATGGCAGTGTTTGTATGTGATCATTCCTAGCCCTTGTTCTATTATATTTCCTCCAACAACATAGCAGGGAACAGAAAATGAGACATCCGTGTAAGTATAGAGCTTTGACGATTTTTTTTTTTGCTTTTGCTTCGTCTTCCCCCTGCCATCTGGCAAATATCTTTTTATTTTATGAAATAAATTTATGTATTAAAGTGAATTCTGCAGTGAACAAGAATGTTTTACATTTATGTTAAATGATTGTTTAATATTATACGTATACACTGACAATAAATATCTCTTAAACAACCAAAGCGTGCTAAATGTCATGGGTTTTAATATTTATTTAGTGTGATGTCACAGTTTGCATATTTATTCTTACAGGGTGCATACAATAAAAGTAAGCTAGATGTAAAAAAGGCAGTTTTAGCTATTCGTAGAACTAATGGGATGTATGAATGCTAATCATTTATAATTACACCTCAGCTGTTACTTCTGATAAAAGTTAACAATCAGGAAAAAAGTAAGATAGTATATAAATGAGACATATCTGTGACAGAATGTTACAGGTGGATTTTGTTGCTGATTTTACTGTAGATATGAACCAATGTGTCACAAAGGGTGAAATCCACAGCGTTTGCACAACAGACTAAACATGCGGAAGATTAGAAAACCTATAGCTTGTTGTGGATTGAATGTGCATAATTTGCAGCAAATATAAATCATCTGGACCCAGACTGGGACTGAATTCACACCTAGCATTTTGCAGCGTTTCCATAGGGAATTACATCTGGATTATCAGGAAGCTTCCAGGCTTCAAAGTGTTGCTACTGAAGTACACTTATCACTTCAGCAATATCACACAAGAGTAAGGTCAGAACTGGAGATCAATCCACAGAAACAATCGTCGGTGCCCCACATTTTTTTTTTTTGTGGTGAGTATGATTTTATATTTTTTTTATTTAATACAAGTTATAAAAGTAGTACCATAATCTATTTATATATAATCACCAGTCTATGTATTATGTTTAAAATCTCATCGTGAGTGGCTGTTGGTAGCTATCATACTTTTAGTGTTGCTCAAATAGATAAAGATTCGGTGTTATAATAAAATGTCAAAATATTTAAGAATTGTGATGTCCCAAAGCTGTATCCCATTAAAGTTGATGAGGTAAAAAAAAGTCTGCATGTGTGTTCTGGCTTCTGAAAAGCATGCCTCAAAAATACATGAGAGCACTGCCACAAATGTGGGAAACATCTGAGAAGCCCTAATTTTCACCCGAACCCTTAACAAAACTCTAATCCTCATCCTAACTTCAACCCTAAACCTTATTCCAACCCTAATCCAAACTGTAATTCTAACCTTAACCAAGACACCAAACCCAACTTTTGTTCCAAAATTGAATTTAACCAAAACTCCAACCACAACCCTAACTCCAACACCAACTTTAACTAAAACGTCAACCTTTAAGAGAACCTGTCACATAGATTATGCCCCCCTTACTGAGAACAGCACAAGCTAATGACAGACATGCTGTTTCCAGCACTGTGTCCCTTATTCTGTAAGATACAGCAGTTTCATAGGATTTAATGCTCAAATCTAGAAGTTTTCAGCCAGAAAATAGTCCAACTAAGTTATGAGCAGGTGTTAGCCATGCCCACCCAAGGCTAACCCCACGCACCTGGCAGTTATTCACATGTTTCTATTATCTGTCTACCAAAGTAATAGGTTAATCAATTATGAGGTGGGCAGGGCTAGCCTTAGGTGGGCAGGGGAATGAATTAAACTGACTTTTTTCATGACTCTTTTCTGGCTGAAAACTGCAGATTTGAGCATTAAATGCTCTAAAACTACAGCATCTTATAGAATAAGGGACACAGCATGAAAACAGCATGTCTGTCACTAGCTTGTACTGTCCTCAGCAAGGGAAGCATAATATATGAGATAGGTTTTCTTTAACTCCACCCTATCTCCAACTATTACACTAAATGCATTCCTAAACCAAACTCTTAATTCCTCTATTTCTATAAGGAGTGATACAATAGTGAATAGACCTTAGGATATGTGGTCTCCAAGTTGGACCATGTGCAAATTGCAGCAATAGATGAGTGAATGATGTGAGATGATGTGAGTGCATGGGAATGGGGGCTGGAAAATATCAAGTACACTGTACTAGCTACACAAAGGAGAAACGCTGTAATTCCCCAGAATTGCAGAGGAGAGCATTGGAGTAGTAGTGGTTTTCAAGGTGATATTCAACCCAAACCTCTCATGCTTCCATGGGAGCAGTACTGTGAAGAGGGGTTCTGCAGGTTATAGTATAGTGGATGGAGATCCTCCTTAATCCCCCCGGGACACACTCTTGATGAAGTCAACCTCTATTGCCATGATGGTGTTTTGATTTGTCCATGACATGAGGTGCAGAAATAATTCAGGAGACATGTTGGAGTTTCAAAACATCAACTTCTTCATTTATTTCTGGCAAGTTGTAATACACAGAACTCCATACTAATGGTCATATAACGTCATCCATTAGCAAGATGCACTAACTACTAAACTGCTTATAAATTTACACCTTAGTATCCCACCCAGTGGCGTAGCTACAGGGGTCGCATCAGTCGCAGTTGCGACCAGGCCCCTGAACTTGGGGGGGGCCCACAGGCCTGCCTCGCCACATGCTGCAGCGGCTTCACCGGGCAGTTTTTATCTGGGGCTTGTGCCCCGAATAAAACTGCCCGCTGCCCCAAACCTCAGGTCGGCAGCTTCCAGGCCTCTACCGTAGGCCTGGAGCGCCGATGGTCTCTTCAAGTGTACTGTATGTGCATCATATGGATGCGCATTATTATTATTATTATTATTTATTTTTGAGCGCCCTTGGTTCCAGGGCGCTGTACATTCGGGTTTCGTACATAACATAGGTCAAACAAGTACAAAGGTGACAAATTAATAACTAACAACTGGTACAGAAGGAGAGAGGTCCCTGCCCGTGAGGGCTTACACTCTAAAAGGAAGGTGGGAAGAGACAGACGGTGAGCGGCAGACATGGTAGTGGAGAGTGTAGTGACAGCAAGGTTATTGTTGGTTATAGGCAACCCTGAAGAGATGGGTTTTCAGGTTGCTTTTGAGGCTGGTAAGAGTGGGGGAGAGTCTAAGGTGTTGGGGCAGTGAGTTCCAGAGTATGGGGGAAGCACGTGAGAAATCTTGGAGACGGTGATGTGAGGAGTTGACACGGGGAGAGCAGAGAAGAAGGTCCAGTGCATACACCTGAACGCTGCCATGGAGCAGAAAGCGATCGCTCAGTGCCCCATGGAGTATTAAGGCACAGGTGGCATGAGTACATCATCACGCCGCCTGTGCCAAGAAGAAGACAGACACAGGTGGGAGCTTTAGAGAGCGGGGAAAGGTGAGTACTGGTATTTTTTTTTATTTTTAATTGCCTGCAGCTATCTATAAAGTAGGGATATATTACCTGGCTAGCTATACTGGAGGCCATATTACCTGCCTATCAATGTAATGAGGGCCATCTTACCTTCCATCACGTCAAATAGGGTCCCTGATGTTGAAAAGTATTGGTCCACAGACGATGTCTTGTGGTAGGGGGCCCCGAGCTGAAGTTTTGCACCCGGGTCCAAATCTCTAGCTACGCCTCTGGCCCCACTCACATCTCTCTGCCAACCATCTCCTCAGTGGGCTGTGCAATTCTTAACCCCTTTCAGCATCACTTTATTATTCTGACATTGCATTTTTCACATAGACAATACAGCATAGGCATATTACAAAGTCTCAGGGTTGAAGAAGATGCCAGCAACTCATACTTCCAGGACAATGAAGTCTATCTATAATGCATATACAACAATACAACTCACATTTTTATAGTTACACTGTACACTACAGAGAAAATCAGCCTCTAATATGATTGGTTAATTTACTCACAGCTATTGGCTACAAAGGATATCAAATAAATTAGAAGGAAGATACAAATAGGAGGAATGAGCTATGATTAATTAAGTGGGATCCCTGGGACTATCTTTTTATTTGTTATAGGGCTCACAACCGTATTATATTCAACTTTGTAATTCATAGTTACTAAAAATGATTTAAATGTCCTGCTGTGCAGAACCAGACACAGAGCCCTGTCCTCCCTCCTACCCTACCTCCTGCAAACCAGGTGATGTTGATCACTTGGCCTCACTGAACGTTTTGTCATCACTCAGTGAGTGGACTTTGAAGCCAGGCACAGCTCAGAAACACCCTCTATAGTGGGTGTGACCTAAGCAAAGAACAATCTGGCTACATTCACTCCTGCCAGCATGTAGTTTGAAAGTGAATAGAAGTAATTA
The DNA here is from genome assembly GCA_025379985.1 of Phyllomedusa bahiana. Taxonomy (NCBI): domain Eukaryota; kingdom Metazoa; phylum Chordata; class Amphibia; order Anura; family Hylidae; genus Phyllomedusa; species Phyllomedusa bahiana. Next base: position 53,066 of record JAODAL010012062.1, on the reverse strand, counting down.
CAATAGAGTAATTATGGGGTGGGGTGAGGAGTGGGGGAGGACTGTTTGTTTTAACTTTGAATCCTGCTGGCAGAACTTACTAATGGGAGCAGAGGACAGCAATTCAGAGCTGGGGGTTGTGTACTGCTGACATGAAAATGATGACTGCAGCTCTGTATAGTTTATATAACGACTCATGAGTTCTAGCCATCAGCATTGTCATGACAGTAAGTACAGAGGGGGGTTACACACTAATGTCAGCACAATGTCTAGCAGTGATAACTGTTGGAACTGATGGAAGTCCTAAATTACAATGCAGTGTGGAAAAGAGATGCTGGAGAACTACTAACACTCCCACAAGCAGGAATGAATGACAGATGATAGATGAATAAGGAGGCAAAAGAAAAAAAAAAACACATGAAGGCAGTGGAATACCTTTACTTTTTTACTGTTTATAGTGTGAAATCTTTAAACTCCTGTATGACCCCTTTGAGAGCATCTAAATCCTTTGTATGATGTCACAAGGGAGTTATTGAAAGCTCAAATCCCAAAAACTGTGTTGTTATTAGCAGAGGCTTAACTAGAGAAGGCTGAGCTCCAAAGCCTCTCACCAGCTCCATCCCAGATCACGAACACTTGCCAGTACCTTTTAATCATCATGCAGTTGCTAGATAATACAATGAGCATATACATTACTATACATATAACCATTATAGTGCTACCAAACAAATCTCACTATAGCAAGGCCAACATTACCAATATTGCTAATAGATAAGGAACTGATTATGCCGCCAGAACACAGCCACAAATTACCACCACATAGTGACTGATTAATGCCACTTCACTAATACTAACTAAAGTATGCAAAGACAAATTTTACCATTATACAGTGACTGCAATTAGTCATGTACACAGAAACTCTACAGACATATAAGTGATTACAATCCTCACTTTTTCAACCCCTTTTTTACCTATTGCCACCTTCGTACAAATTTCCTTTGGGTGGGAGAGCAGGAACAGGCCATAGCCTAGAGGCGTGGTCGCCAAGGGTCATGGGGATGAACAGAGGCTTGGAGATTGTGCTAACGCTATAGCCTGTACCCCTCAGAATCATATTGTATTGTCCAAACTCCTTCCTTTGCATCCCAGCAGATCATCCACAGGGGATTCAAAGGATGTATTTAAGAACTGTCATGCTATTGTAATGTTTCTGTTTTTTCTACTGATCTTCCCCTTGGACTATGATTGATTTTTTGGACTAGTTCAGACCTGCATTGGATCCATTTATTTAATAAAATTGTCAATAAGGGATGTTGTCGGGGAGAGTTTATTTACAAAAAGTGTTTTTTTTTGTGTTGTGTCAGGGTGTTTCTTTTACCATTTTAATCCAGTATTAGTAATAGAAGTATTTGAAACATGCCTTTATACTACAAGTGCTGGGGCTTGGTGTCAACCTTAGAGTGACAGGAGAAAAACATGGCTGGCTGACACTAAGCCCCAGCACTAATAATGGAGAGGCATCTATCAGACACCTCTGTTACTAACACTGGGAAAAAAATGGTAAAAAAGTACACCGAAACACAAAAATACTTCATTTAAATAATCACTGCCTGACAACATCCCTCATTGACCATTTTATTAAAGAAATGTATCCAACACTGGTCTGATGTAGTCTAGAGATGGGCGAATCGATTCTAACGAAGTGGAATTCGTTTAGAATTTCAGGAAAACTTCGATTCTGAACGAAGTTGAAGTTTGGGGTGATTTGCGAGAACGAAGCGTGTTTTTAATTGATAATATGGCCGCAAGCACATGGCGTTACATGGGGCAAAGAAGTCTGGGAGGAAGAAAGGAGGACCCTCAATGACATGTGCAGAGATGAAGCCAATCAGAGACCGGCGGGATTCTGTGACGTCACCGCACTATATAAGTCTGGACGCGACGCTGACAGCTCACACTCCTCTCTCTTTGCCCTGCTGCAGTAGCTCTAGCTGAGATCTCACACAAAAGAAATAACTTTTATACATCGATTTCTGGGAGGGGTGTCATAGCTTTTCTCAGATACTGCTTCTCTTCCATTCTAATTTTGATTTTGTGGGGTATTGGAATTGAAGTCCAGTGTGCGTCCAATTCAGCTGCATATACATTTTAATGCTATCTGCTCAGTTCTGGAGCACATTGAATATCCAAGGGTTATCTAAGCCTGTTTTTGCTGTTGTATTCTGTTAAAGAATCAGCATTTTTACAATCCACATACCAGTTAATTTTTGGCTGCTCATTTCTTTTGCGCAACTTATATCCAAGGGTTAATTAAGCGTGTTTGTGCTATTGTAGTCAGTAAAAGAACCAGTGCTTTTCAACGGCAAAAAAGAAATTTTTCCTGTAGCATAATTTATATCCAAAGGTTAATAAAGTGTGTTTCTGCTTTTGTAATCAGTAAAATAACGGTGTTTTTCAACGCCAAAGCCGAAATTTTTCCTGGTGATTCCTGTAGCATAATTTATATCCAAAGGTTAATTAAGCGTGTTTCTGCTTTTGTAGTCAGTAAAATACACGGCGTTTTAACACGCCACATACCAGTAAATTTTTTGCTGCTCATTTCTTTCTGTGCAATTTATATCCAAGGGTTACCCAATCCTGTTAGTGGGTTCATTTAGAGTCAAATACAGGGTGTGTATTTATCATATACAGATATTTTCATTAAACAGAGTCTGTACATTTTTGAACAAACAGTATGTCAGACACAGAGGTGTCAGGCTCTTCACATGTGAGTGGCAGTGGCACAAACATTCCTGGAGCAGGCACGGGTCGCAGCACAGTAAGGGGACGTCGCAGCAGGGGTCACTCGGTGAGGCCAGAACTGCCGTTGTCATCTAGCGGCCGTGTGTTGACCAGCAACCCAAGGGTTCTTGATTGGTTGACTACGTCATCCACTTCCTCCCAGATGACATCTGACAACCGCAGCCAAGAGAGAGCCAGCAAGTGGGTAGTTTGGCCGTGAGTCAGCAGGGTAGCAGCAGTGCAAAGTCGGGAGCCAAGTGGCCACGGGGTCGAAAACCCGCTTCGGAGGTCCAAGGAAGTAGCGGCACAGGGGCTCAGCAAGGCAGCAGCGGTAATAGTCACTCAGTGCGGAGCGTTATCGGTAAAATCATCTACTCAGCGGTGTGGCAGTTCTTTGCTAAGACACCGGAGGAGCCGAATATGGGTATATGTAGAATATGTGGGCAGAAAGTGAAGTGTGGCCAGGGAGCTAATGTTGGCACCAAGGCCCTGCGACAACACATGCAGCGTCACCATCCGGTGGCCTGGGAGAAACGTGGCTCAGATGTGGTGGTCCTTCATGCCGCCGCAGCAGCACCCAGTGGCACGCATGCCATTGCAGCCAGTCAAGGCTCCACCACCTCTGCAGAAGGGAGCTGTTTCTCTTTGCCATCATCTCCCAGTCCAGATGCTCCTGCTCCTCGCTACTCATGGCGCCAGCAGTCGTTCAATGAGGCGATTGCAAAGAGACAACAGTATGCGTCCAACCATCCTAAGGTGCAGAAGCTGACAGTGCTCCTGTCCAAGTTGTTTGTACTGCAGTCCCTCCCTTTCAAAATGGTGGACTTTGCACCGTTCAGAGAATTAATGGCTTGTGCCGAGCCGAGGTGGAGAGTTCCAAGCCGTAATTTCTTTTCCAAAAAGGCAGTACCAGCCCTTCACAAATATGTAGAACAGAAGGTGGGCCAGTCCTTGTGCTTATCGGTTTGTTCCAAGGTGCCTGGCAGCGCGGACGTGTGGAGCTGTAACTACGGTCAGGGCCAGTACATGTCCTTTACAGCCCACTGAGTGAATGTGCTTCCTGCCCAGCCACACCAACACCTTGGACAGGATATGCCGCTTTCTCCTCCACGTTGTCAAACTGCTGCTCCTGTTCCAATGTCCGCTGCCTCCTCCTCCTCCACCACCACCACCACCATCTCAGCCTCCACAAGTACTGCTTCATCATACCACATGTGTAGGGCACAGCGGTGTCACGCAGTTCTGCACCTGGCTTGCTTCGACGAGCGAAGTCACACAGGGGAGAATCTGTTCTGCGTCATGCAGCATGAAATCGATGTGTGGCTTTCTCAGCGCCAACTGCAAATCGGAACCATGGTGACGGACAATGGGAGGAACATTGTGTCTGCGCTGCACTGAGGAGGGATGGTCCATGCGCCCTGCACGGCGCACCTGTTCAATCTGGTTGTGAAAAGGTTCCTGAAGTCTTCCACCGATCTTCAGAAGATTCTTAAAATGGCCAGGAAACTGTGCATGCGCTTCATCCATTCATACAAAGCCAGGAACACCCTCCTCGAGTTGCAGTGGCAGAACGGCCTCCCACAACACACGCTGATATGCGATGCTTCCACCTGTTGGAATTCCAGCCTGCACATGTTGGACCGATTGTATGAACAGAGAAAGGCCATTAACGTTTTTTTGATGATCCAGGTAGACAGGAGTATTCCCCTGTGTAACTTTGATGTCAGCCAGTGGCAGCTCATGCGTGACACCTGCCGTTTGCTGAGGCAATTTGAGGAGGCCACGTTATTTGTCAGTCGCCAGGACTACGGGATAAATATCGTCATTCCACTGCTTCATGTCCTGGAACAGATGCTGCAAAATCTGTCTGGGCAGGGGACTGGAGACGTGGCGACTACATCTCATGGCCACATGAGTCCAGCGGGGACGGAAATGGAGGAGGAGGAGGACATTGGAGCACAAGCATTGTCTGGTGAAATGAGTGGTTTTTCTACCCAGGTGACAGGAGTGGAGGAGCAGGAGCAGCTAGAGGAGGTAGATGGAGATGAGAAAGACGAGGCAGATGACCCGCAAGCACCATGGCAGTGTACAGTGGAGTTGGAGGCAGGGAGTCCCTCAGAGTGTCAGGATCCAGTCCTGTTTTTATGATTAACCTGTTTAGTGGCATTTCTGCCTCTTTGCAAAATGGCCACTGCAGCTTCAGTGGCCATTTTACTTGCTCTCTGAGGCTATATTAAGGTGTGCACCTGTGTTCCTCCCTGCCTGAGTATTCAGTTAGAACCTAGTTCCTGTCTTCCTCAAGCTTGCTGGCTCTCCTGTTGAAGATCCCTGTTGTCCTCGTATTCCAGAGTCTGGCTGATTGATTTCCTGCAAGCTATCTGCTGCAAACAGACATTCCTGCTATTTGACCTCTTGTTTATACTTACTTCTGCACATGGGATCATCCTGCTGACGTAGCCTGCTTAGCAGGATTCCTCTAGTGCTACACAACCTGCCTGCTGCCCGTCAGCGACGCTGCTGTTCTCCTCTCCTGGACCTGCTCATGCCATGTGCTAACTCTCAAAAGGGTCAACCAGATAACGGCTACCAAACACTTCCTGGTCTGCTGGACCGCATACGGCCCTCTGCTCACCGGCCGAACGCCATCCAGCGCCGCTGCAACAAACATCTGCTGACCACCTACGGCCCTCTGTTCATCGGCCGAACGCCATCCAGTGCTGCTGCAACAAACGTGAGTCTGCTTTTACTTCTTGTGACGGTTTGCTGCTGTGCACCCCTCCCCATACCAACTACTGGTCTCCATAATGTATCCACGCGAAGCGTAACACAGAGTCACTTGTGCACATGGCCCGCAGCATGCTGATTTGCCTGGCTAGTGACAGCCGAATAGTCACCATCCGGCAGAGGGATGACTTCTGGCTCTCCACCCTATTGGACCCTTGCCACCGGTCCAAAATGGGAGCCTTTTTCCCAGCTGCTGAGAGGGAGGACAAACTCAAATACTATAGAGAAATCTTCGTAGTCAGTTGGCCGCTGCCTATGTTCGGCATCGTCCATCCTCTGACAGGTCTGACCGGGGGTTCCTCAGTTCTCACGTACCACTGTCGCGGCTGCTGTGGGAAGGTGGAGGGGTAGGAGCAGTACCAGCTCCATCAGCAGCTACCTAAGTCTGGAGTCGCTGATGAGCAGCTTCCTTCACCCACCTAGTGAGGAGGGCATTCGCCAGCAGCAGCAGCAGCAGCAGCAGGACCTGGAGCAGACCCTGAACCAACAGGTGGTGGCCTACTTGGAAAGCACTCTGCCACCCCAGTTAGAAGATCCGCTGGACTACTGGGCAGCCAAACTGGATGTGTGGTCGCAACTTGCCAAGTTTGCAGTGACGAAGCTGCCTTCCCGGCCAGTAGTGTGGCATCATAGCGGGTGTTCAGTGCGGCGGGGTCCATCTTTACTCCAAGGAGAACCCGCTTGTCCACCAGAAATGTGGAACGACTGACCTTTGTCAAGATGACTTATTCAAAGATGAGCAAACATGACACTTTCAAGGACTTTCAAGTATCTAGTGGTGACACAGAATAGTGTTGAGCGATTATTATCGACAAAGTTGAAATCGGCACAGTTTTTATGGTGATCGGATTTTTTAGATCATGCGATAATTTAGGTTAAAATCTGTGCATCATCTATTAAGATCGCGCCATTTTCAGCGCTTCCTGTAATTTTGGCGGCCAGCAAATCAGCTTACAGAATAGAGCAGGGTGAGATGTGTGTGTGACGTCATGACTGGGATGTGTATGGTTGCGATTGGCTGGAAAAATCACATGACCTCGTTTTACATAGAACAGTCCTTCCTGTTCAGCCTCAGTGTCTCTCAGCATCTCATAGCAGTAGCAGGTGCGCTCTGCGTGTGTCCAAACAGCTCAGCAAAATTATTCTATTTCTTCACAGAGAAACCTCTACTATTAGCTGTGATCCTTACAATTTAGTTAGATTAGAGATTGGAAGATTTTATGTAGTTAGCTAGAGAATTTTAAAGGAGCATCTACCGCTGTAAAGTCACAGGGAGGAGCGGAGGGGGGGGGGGGGTTGCGGGCGAACACAGACAAGCTCTATACAGAATACTGGATAAAGTTCACCAAGACTTAGTGTAGACATTGCACTGCTGCAATAGCTTTATTATTAACAGTTTTCTATTGAAATATTTCCTGGATATTGGGCAGCCTGAACTTATATTAGGATACACATCTTTTCTAGTAACTGCAGGTCTCTTTGTTAGGTGCAAAACTCCACTTTTATTATCAGTATACATTTCAGATAGGTGTTCATTTTCAATTTTGCCCATTCCATCTTTGTTGATATATCCACCTTGCACTTAAATTTGAATCCAGCAATTTTATAGTCACCACAGGTGAATTGAAAGGTGCCAAAAATATCTTGTATTATACGAATACATAACATATACGTGATTTTTGCACTTTTGCCCAGTCCAGATTTGTTGATAGACACCTTGCACTTAAATTTGAATCCAGCAATTTTATAGTCACCACAGGTGAATTGAAAGGTGCCAAAAATATCTTGTATTATACGATTACATAACAGATACGTGTTTTTTGACTTTGGCGCACTACAGCTTTGTTCATTGAGGCAGCTTGCACTTAAATCTGAAAACAGCACTTTTATAGTCACCACAGGTGAAAAGAAAGTTGCCAAAAATATCTAGTATAATATGTATACATAACAGATTCGTGTTTTTTGCACTTTTGCCCAGTCCAGGTTTGTTGATAGACACCTTGCACTTAAATTTGAATCCAGCAATTTTATCGTCACCACAGGTGAATTGAAAGGTGCCAAAAATATCTTGTATTATACGAATATATAACAGATACGTGTTTTTTGACTTTGACGCACTACAGCTTTGTTCATTGAGGCAGCTTGCACTTAAATCTGAAAACAGCAGTTTTATAGTCACCACAGGTGAATTGAAAGGTGCCAAAAATATCTTGTATTATACGAATACATTACAGATACGTGTTATTTGCACTTTTGCCCAGTCCAGATTTGTTGATAGACACCTTGCACTTAAATTTGAATCCAGCAATTTTATAGTCACCACAGGTGAAATGAAAGGTGCCAAAAATATTTTGTATTATACGAATACATAACAGATACGTGTTTTTTGACTTTGGCGTACTACAGCTTTGTTCATTGAGGCAGCTTGCACGTAAATTTGAATACAGCAATTTTATAGTCACCACAGGTGAATTGAAGGTGCCAAAAATATCTTGTATTATACGAATACATAACAGATACGTGTTTTTTTACATTGGCGCACTACAGCTTTGTTCATTGAGGCAGCTTGCACTTAAATTTGAATACAGCAATTTTATAGTCACCACAGGTGAATTGAAAGTTGCCAAAAATACCTTGAATTATACGAATACATAACAAATACGTGTTTTTTGCACTTTTGCCCAATCCAGATTTGTTGATAGACACGTTGCAGTTAAGTTGAATCCAGCAATTTTGTTTTGATTAGAGGGATTTGAGAATAGCTGTGATTTGTCGTCTTTTAATAAGAGGACTTTCCAAACTATTCCATTTCCTTCTCATATTTTTATATTTTGAACATGGACGCGAAATTCAGGGTGGTAAGCGTGCAAATAGGGGGGTAGCACATGGAGGTAGAGGTACTAGAGAAGAAGGTGCTACTTCCAGTGCTGGCGGACAAACACGCATGCAAGAGGATGTCAGTTGCAGGGGATCCGTTCTACAGGCCTGTCATCGCTGGGTCAGGGCCCATTGTGATTCTCAGTAAGAACAGCGTCGCAAAATCTTTCCTTCAGTGGTTAATGCATACCTGCACTCCCAGCAGTCTTACCCATCGTCCTCCCAGTCACGGCACACAAATGTCGTCATCCTGCGATCATCTGGCATCCGTCTCAACATGAAGCAGCCCAATGTCAAACTCGTGTACCCACCACTGTGGATAATCCATGTCTGAAGTACTCTTTGATGACAAATGCGGTTGGGGTCAGAAGGCATGTTTAAAGATTCAAGATCGTGATTTAGGCTGCTCTGAGCCCATGTTACCTTGAAGCCATCAGGGAGGTAAGGAAGCCGGTCAATCGGGCCAAAAAATCACCGGTGCGGTCGGCAACGCCTTGCAGTGCCCTTTGCTTGTAGTCTGCAGCTCTGGATGCAGAATGTCAGGTCGACGAAAGTATCCTGTTTGATGATGGATGATGACGACTTGCGGATCCAAGTGGTCTTTTTCCGCAGAATTTGATTGCGAGCGCTTCATTCGTATGGACGAGGAGGAATGACGATGGGTGTTAGTGTCAGTACGGGTCGGCTCAAAAAGGGAGAGGGCGGGGTAGCAGAAGTCGCTGATATGATTCGCCAGCCACGGTCAGCGACAAATCCCGCTCCTCGATTATCGCCGTCAAAAAGGTCTCCAGGACCTCTTCATGCCTGGGCCTTCTTTGAGCAAGCCTCGGATGCACCCAGCGATGTCATATGACGCCTTTGCCGTAAACGCTATATGTAGGGCAAGAAACCTTAGGGTTAACCAACTCCAACATGGTTAGTCACATGCAGTCGAATGCATGTGTTGTAATGAGGCAACACTTGGCTACATAAGGGCCAGGACGCACGCGGGCCTCCACCACTGGTCACAACCCTCTGTCTCCGACCTCCTACCTTCACTACGCCACCACATGCGTTCTCAGCTGCCCATGTCTCTCAAGAGTTCATGATCAGGGATCAGCCTCCGCTTCAGCCTACTCCGTGCCTGAGTACACCAGCACAACCAGAGACCCAACCTACCCCTTCTACTCCAGACAGTTTGACGACCTGCTTAGCAGTACTAGCGGCCCTGTCTAGCAGCCAGCCTTATGTCTTCCAGGTTTGGAGCAGAAGAAACCACTTTAACCAAATCCATCCCAAAGCCAAAAAGCCTGAATGTCGGCATTGGCAGGCTTTTGGCCTTGGAATTGTTGCAATTTCCGTCTGGTGGGACTCAGATGGGTTCCGCCACGTCATGGCCCGCCTGCCCCCAATACCAGATGCCGAGAGCAGGCTTTTATTTGCCAGAAAAGCCGTCCCCTGCCCTGGCCAGCAACGTTTGTCATCTAAAATATCAAGAGTGTTGCCTACATCTGTGGCGGGGAAAAGTCCATTGGTCACCGACACATGGACTAGTAAGCAACGGCCAAAGCCGATATATCTCTGTGACAGCTCACTGGGTGAGGCTGTTGAGTGGATGATCTGGGGGGTGACGGTGGCTCTGGGGCTCGGCGCGCGCTCTTCAAAACCGCAGGGTTGGTGCAGGGTACTTTTCCCCAAGGTCCTCTGGTGGCATCACGTGCCAGCAGAACCAGGCAGTGTTGAAAAAAATTTTAATCTGTTCTTGGAGACAATACTACCCACACAGGGTCAGGAGCTGTGGACAGCTCTCCGCAACGAGATAGGGCGCTGGCTGGGTTGCCTGGAAACCTTGTGCCAGGCAAGGTGGTGGGATTATGGGCGATATGCTGCTGGCCCGCCCTTAAGATAGGTAGGCTGGTGCACATCCACTTGCCTGGCACATGTCATGAACCTTGCCGTCCAGAAATTTCTAAAGAGCTACCGAGTCTGGACTGCCTGCTGAGGAAGGCTCGTTAGTTCTAAAGTTCGCACTTCCGCCGTTCGCACCCTGCTTCGTCCCGCCTGGCTGCGTCTTGCAGCTCAGCTCGCCTCCCCGTTCAATCCGTCTCATTTTGATCGTCTGCAACTCGCTGAATTCCATCCTCCCACATGCTCAGCGGATTTGTGGCAGCAGCGCAATGCCATTACGCAGTTACGGAAAGTGACACAGGCTGACAAGCAAGCGGTGCGACTCGCGGTGTGTTGAGCCCACCGAGAGTGGAGGCAGGTTGAAGAGCTCTGCACCATCCTTGCCAGTTTTGAAGAAGCCACCAAAATGGTCAGTGCGGACAATGCCCTTGTCAGCATGAGCATTGTGGTGATCTTAGTTCTGGAACGATCGTTGGACACTCTGAAACAACAGGTCCCGCCAGCGACGGAGGAGGAGACGGACACAGATGCGGACACGGAGCCTTTCTCTCCGTCAAATCCACAAGGCCCGACAGTTTCACAATTTCATCGGTCTTCATTAGGCAGTGTTTCGGGGTCCAGGCTAGTGCAAGAGGGCGCATCAGCTCTCAGGGTGCATCATCTCAGGCAAGTCAGGGCTGTGTTGAAGCTGTGCCGGAGAGCAGGGAGGAGGAGAGAGGAGGTATTCCTAGACACGACGTTACCGACGTCCCTGCCTTGGAAAGAGGTTCGCGCGAATTTAAGGCGGAGGAGGAAGATGAAGAAGATCAGTTTGCTATTGCCCCTCGAGAGGCTTGGGAAATCAAGGCTCCATCTCTCACATGAGTGCTTGGATGCTCCATTTCCTCCAACATGATCCTCGCATTAAGGCCATCAAAATGAACAACAGTTACTGGGTGGCCACCCTCCTGGATCCCCGGTACAAAACAAAAACTCAGCACTTTCCTTCCACCCACCCAAATAGAGAGTAAAATGCAGGAAATGGAGACCTTGCTGATTGATCAACTGGAGACATCTGTTGCGTCTGCTTCACGTTCCCCAAATGTCACGGTGGAACAACATCAGCGACGTGACAGCAGTAGAGTGCCAAGTAGCCGTAGCGGCAGCAGCAGGCAAGGTGGCAGAAGCCTAATGGGTGACCTCTGGCAATCTTTATTTACCACCTCACCAACGCATGCAATGCAGGGCACACATCCAACACACAGAGACCAGCTTAAGATCATGGTGCACGACTATCTGCGTCTCAACACCGATGTTTTTGTATGTGTTCCGGACCCAATAGACTTCTGGGTATCCAAAATGGACGAATGGCCCGAGCTCGCTCGCCACGCCATAGAGGTGTTGTCCTGCCCAGCAGCCAGCGTCATATCTGAGCGGACCTTCAGCACAGCTGGAGGAGTCATTACAGACAAACGCATCCGGCTTTCCACAGATAATGTGGATCGTTTGACTTTCATCAAGATGAATCAGGCATGGATCTCTGATGATGTTGTGGCCCCAATTGCCGAGGTCACCGATTAGTTGCCGGTCTACTTCACATTCCTCTTCAAACAGAAATGGTCCTCTTGAAAAATGTTTTTTAAATGATCATTTCTTACTGCAATTTTTATTCTCTTTTCCCAACAGTTCATTTTGCTGGTTTTGCTGTGAGGAGACTGTAAAAGACAGCAAGGTTTCATGACAACACCGTATTCCATTTACTCACTTTATCTTTAGAAGTTTTCGCATTGTCAATGGTTTTGAGGTCATGTTGCTGTGAGATACAGCTATAATTATGGTCCTTTGGAACAGAAATGTGGCTTTTAAGTGGCATTTCTCCCTCACAATTTTTAATAGTGGCTGAGAAGTCATATTTATAATTTTTTGGGGTAATGTTGCTGTGAGATACAGCAATAATCATGGTCCTTTGAAACAGAAATGTGGCTTTTAAGTGGCATTTCTCCCTCACAATTTTTAATTGTGGTGAGAAGTCATTTTTTTATTTTTTGGGTCATGGCTGCTTTGAAATGCAGCAATACTACAGGTCCTTATTATAAAAAAAAATGTTGTTTCTAAGACATTTGTTCTTCACAATTGTCCAAAGTGGCTCAAGGGTCATGCTTTGAATTTTTGGGGGCATTTTTCTGTGCATGCAGCTATACTACAGGTCCTATTATAAAAAAAAATGTTTGTTTCTAACAGACATTTGTTCTTACAATGGTCAAAGTGCTTCAAGGGTCATGCTTTGAATTTTTGGGGCATTTTGCTGTGACATGAGCTATACTTCAGGTCCTATTTAAAAAAATGTTGTTACTAAGAGACATTGTTCTTCACATTGTCAAAAGTGGCTCATGGGTCTGGTTTTTGAATTTGGTGGGGCATTTTGCTGTGACATGCAGCTATATACAGGTCAATTATAAAAAAAAATGTGTTTACTAACAGACATTTGTTCCTCACAATAGTCAAGGAGTGGCTCAAGGGTGATGTGCTGTCAGAACTGAAATAGGTAGGACACTGTTAATGGACACATATTGCAAAATGACTTGTTTTTGCAAGATCTTTAACATAGCTAGCAATCCCTTAAAAACCCATTTAATACAATTAAAAAAAGAGGAAACAAAGACATGGTGGGACTTCCATCTATTTAAAATGCGTTTTCTCGATATAAACTACTAAAAAAACTTGCATGTACAAAATAGCTGGTAAAAAAATTCCACTGAATTGTAAAAGGGTGGTACAGGAAAACGTGACAGATGTAGGTATTCAGAGGACATGGAGTTTGGAAGCACGGACAGAGAAACAAAGTACAGAGACAATTTTAATCCATGTACGTTGAGTAAAATGAGAAAAGATTGCCAAGAAAAAAGGGCACCTGGGCGTAGAACAGGAGCGGTTAACCACCAGTATTTCCAAGTGAAGCTAAATTGGTCCGCACTCATACGGAGGTCAAGCGCTACCAGGACAGGGATAGTACATTGTCCAGTGAACTAAAATGGTGGTTGAAAGACTCCTTTATCTCGACACTTTTTTATCTGGGGTCATGCCAGGTTGGGGCTCATGACTGTGGCCTGGGACAGGTTTAGTCAATGTCCATGTGAAACTAAAAATGAGTGTTGAAAGACTCCTTTCCGGCACTTTTTAATCTGGGGTCCTGCATGTTTGGGGCTCAGGCTCCGTGGCCAGGACAGGTATAGTCAATGCTCAGTGAAACTAAAATGGTGGTTCAAAGGACTCCTTTTTTCCGGCACTTTTTAATGTGGGGGTCATGCAGGTTTGGGGCTCATGCTGTGCGACCAGGCACAGGGACAATTATGTCAGTGACATACTAAAATCGGTGGTTAAAAAGACTTTCCCCTTTTTTTTTTTTTTTTCCCGGCACTTTTTATCCTGGAGGGTCACTGCAGGATTGGGGCTCATGCTGTGGCCCAGGACGCATATGGATCAATGTCCAGTGAAAAACTAATATGGTGGTTGAAAGATCCTTTTTCCAGCACTTTTTAATCCTGGGGTCATGCAGGTTTGGGCTCATGCTGAGGCCAGGACAGGTATAGTCAATGTCCAGTGAAACTAGGAATGGTGGTTGAAAGACTCCTTTTTCGGCACTTTTTAATTCTGGGGTCATGGCAGGTTTGGGGCTCCATGCTGTGGGCCCAGGACAGGGATTGGTCTATGTCCAGTGAAAACTAAAATTTTAATAGTGTCAAAAGACTCTCCTTTTTCCGACACTTTATAAATGTGGGGGTCATGCAGGTTTGGGGCTCATGCGGTGGTCCAGGACAGGGACAGTATATGGTCAGTGAAACAAATGGTGGTTAAAAGAATCCTTTTTCAGCACTTTTTATCTGGGGGTCATGCAGGGTTGGGGCTCATGCTGTGGCCCAGGACAGGTATGGTCAATGTAAGTGAAACTAAAATGGTGGTGAAAGACTCTTTTTCCGGACTTTTTAAATACTGGGGGTCATGCAGGTTTGGGGCTCATGCTGCATTCCAGGGACAGGGATTTTCAATGTTCCAGTTAAAGTAAAATGTGTTCAAATCATACTGCCTTATGGCACTTTTTAATTTGTCGGTCCTGCAGTTTAAGGGGTCATGCTGTGGTGCACCCCTAGACAGGGATAGTGGAATTGGTGTGTGATTTTTTTTCTGTGGATTTTATAACCTAAAGTGTGTTGCTAAAGATGTAGAAGTATCCATTTACTGTTGTGGTGTTAATTCCAGTTCTCCAGGATGTTTGGGTGTAAGATTCGAAGGTGTTGTTGCTCTCCATAGATCTTGTCGATGATGTCGACTTTTCGACCATCGATCGATGTCGAGGGCAACGTAATCGCTCAACACTAACCCGACATCCATCATCTTCAGAACCCTTTCAAGCATAAAATGGCAATGACATTCCTTACAACTTGTTCGTTTACAACTTATGAAAACTTATTGTTCTAATTTGAAGAAGAAAGCACATTAAATGATGTACTACGAGAAAAATTATTCAAATGCAAGAACAAGTTAAGACACACAAGGATAAGGAACAGTATCCAGTTTGGACGAAAAAATTAATTCAATATTGCCATGTTAGAAGAGGACATTATACAAAAATCAAGAAAAATAAATATTCAGCGTGATGCTTAGATTACGAAAACTAACACCGTCTATGTTATGGGGAAAATGGGTGAGAACAACACCGCGATCCATTTTAAAATTAGGGAACCGCGACCCCTGTAAACAACCATTCCAAATAGACGCAAGGTTAGCTTTGGTGATGTGGATTCTTTCTGAAGACATATCTGATGATCAATGTAAATACAAATTCCTTTCTCCTCAGTGCAAGTGGAGAAACACTATCGAGGAGAATCGAAAATGCCCAAAAAAACGGTATCGCAGAGCAAGAAGAAAGCACAAACCACAAAAGGACATCCTCAAGAAACTGAAGGTTTGCCAGAAATTCCCAGCAACATGAAGTAGTTAATTTGTCTTCCTTTATTCTAACAAAAGAAGAAATATCTCTACTATCTAAAGGTTTGGGTTATGCAGCCGGACTTCATTTTGACTCATTTTTCAGACAATCCAAAGATGTGATTGGTTTTGTCAAGATGTCTCACAGTCAAAAAGACATTTTTGCAGGATTTCTACAATTAGAAAACGGACGCAAGAAATGGTTACGCAAGAAATGACTACTCCATATCTGGATAAATCAGGACAGTATGACAATCAGGTCTCTTTTTTTCTAGTAACATAACTTTCTTTTTCAGGAGTGTGGTTTGCATTAACAACTTTAAATGATCTTGATGATTCTTCTATCGAACTCACTGAACAAATAATTTTAACATTACACAAAAAATAGAGATTTTTATCCTTTAATGTCCAGGTCCACGCATGGATTTTAAATTCCAGGAGCTAGTTCAGAAGGAACTAGTTGAATTACATTGCGAAATAAATAAGGAAACTCAATGGCATTGTTTGCAGGAATTAGAAAGTATTCAAAATTAAATTACGGGCAAAAAAAAGATTTAACAATTCGAAGGGTGGACATAGGAGGCTCGGTTGTTCTTTTTGAACAATGAGCTTTATGTATCATTAAACAACACATTGATACAGATACTATTACTTATCAAACCCTTACTACTAACCCCACTAAGAATTTTTGTAATCATTTTGGAAGAAGGTTTTAAATTAGGGTTAATTAATCAGAAAGAGTTGATTACCTTGACGGTTAAAAATCCAATTCATTCCAATTTTCCATTCCCTACCCAAACTTCACAAAAAACAGATTTCACACCCCATGAGGGCCCCATGTGCAGGTTGGTTACTTTAACGAACCTATATGTGAGGGATAGACGTTTTATTAAACCTTTTAGTGAAGAAGGTGTTTGGGTACCTAAAGGATTCAAAACATGTCTTCCCAGATTATAGATAATATTGAATGGAAAAAAGATTATAGCGGGTTTAAAACATGTGACATTGGTCATTTACACAGTGTTCCACATCATTTAGGTCTAAGGCAGTGGAATTTCATCGAAAAAAAATTTTCCCAATTACAGCAAAAATCTTGTGATTTCTTATGGTTATCCAATCCCTATTTCCTAACTACTTCATGTTTAACAAAAAATTTTATTTAAGAAGATGGGCCCTCTGGGAGCTAAGTTCCCCCCTTATTTGCAACCTTTTTGTTTCTTGGTTTTGGGAGTGTTTTGTTTTTGTAGTGAAAACCCTTTCCGGATTGTATTCATTGGTTTGGGCGTTTATAGGACGTATCGTCATCGGAAATCTTTTACGGTCTGTGTACAAGATTTGACCCTATCTTAATAATAACCCTTTTGGTTTTTTTTTCAAAGTCAGTTTCATGCCTGACAAAAAACTTTTGGATTTATTTGAGGGGCAATGTTGAGGATAAGGTTTTCTTCCACTAATATAGAAACCTACTGCAGGAAATTGCACCCTCCCCCCAGCTCATGCATCCGGGCCCATCCTTAGGCTTTCCCCTATGGAGAGCCGTTAGAATTAAAAGAAATTTTTCCCCTCAAATGTGATTTTTTGAAATGAAAGTGAGAAGGCCATGAGGATTAAGAAAATAGGGCATCCAAAATGGTCCTGGATAGGGCCCTTAACGGGTTTAAAGTACGTGAGAGAACAGATTTACTATACAAGAAAAAAAGATCTACTAAAAATATAAAAAAATCCAATTTTTGTTAAAATTTATAGTAAGGAGTAAAATGCAAAAAACATTTATTAAAAAATATTTACAGTTTTATTTAAAAGATGATATTTGAGAAACTTGCTCCGGGAGGGTTGAAGTTCGTTATAGGAAGGCTCCCACTCTGTTCCTTCTGTCCCTAGTCAGTCGTAACTGTGGAAACGGAAAATTGGTTGGAGAGAAGGTTTTTTTTCGCTGTGGTGTTCTAGATGCTCTTCTGAAATAGGGCACAAATTGGAAGGGTACGAGGTCTTATTTTTTAGTATTTGTTATAAGGTTTTCTAAAATGTGATAAAACTAAGTAATTTACTGTATTTGATGTACCCAGTGCAATTTTTAAGATATTGGATCATGCAAGACGCTTAAAAGATAGAGTACGTGAACCATTTAGGGGGTTCCCCCTGTGGATACTCGCGTGTCTAAATGTTTCAAACATTTTCATTATATATATCAGGGAAATGTCTCAATTTTTAAAAGTTTTTTTTTTAGAGTTGTCTAATTGGAAAAAGAGGTGGTGATAATGGAGACCCCTATTGAATGGAGAGGGTTATTGGATTTAAGCTGAATACCACACCCCCTTTGGCTTAAATTTTGAAAGACCAAATTTTTTAAATATTAATGTTTTTTGGGAATTTTACATTGTTTACTCCCCCCCGGATATGGGGGTTTCCCTTAAAAGGAAGTGAGGTTAGAAAGTTTTTTTTATGATTAAGAATCGTTGGATTTGAAAGCGTCAAAAGGTGTTGTTTGTTGCACTATTTTTCCTTGTGGCTTTTTTTTCTTTTATACCTTTTTCCTTTAAAGGTTCATTATTTTTGCTCCCTTCAAACCTCATATTTGGGCTGGTCCATTTTTTTTTTCCCTTTGGGGTTTATATCAGCAGTCAGAGGACTTCAGGACCGCCCCCATCTAACGGGTGAGCTAAAACCCGGGTAATTGCTTTAAAATTTATCGCTTTTTTTCGTGCCCCCTTTTTAAAAACCATGACAGAAAATGAACATAAAATGCCGAATAGGCATCGTTAAGGATGTTATGGTTGCACAGGAAGGTTTACAGAAGGCAGTAATATTTTTGATAAAGTTAACACTGAAAAATTTGGTTGATCTGGATAAACAAATGTGGGATCTAGAGAATCTTAAAGAAAAAAAAGTCAAAATTTGGGGGGGATTTAACCACTTAAATAACTTTTTGAAAAGCCCATGACCCCAGAGGATTATTTTTAAAAAAAGTCCCGAAACTGTGTTGACGATTATTATCGAAAAAGTTGAAATGGCCAGTTTTATGTTGATCAAAATTTTTAGATCAAGCGTATTTAGGTTAAATCTGTGAATCATCTATTAGATCGCGCCATTTTCGGGGTTCCTGTATTTTGGCGGCCAGCAAATAAGCTTACGAATAGAGCAGGGTGAGATGTGTGCCGAGGGTCAATGGGATGTGTTGGTTGCGTTTTGGCTGGAAAAATATATGCTGTTTTCATGCAGCCTTCCTGTTCAGATCATGTTCTCAGGCCCAGAGCAGTAGGACGTGCGCTCTCCCTGGTCCAAACAGTCAGCGAAATAAATCTATTTCTTCACAGAGAAAGCTTAATGTTGCTGTGATCTTAAACTTAGTTAGATTAGAGTTTGGGAAAGATTTTATGTATTTGGGTTTAGAGAATTTTAAAGGAGATCTACCGCTGTAAGTCACGGGGGGGGGAAGGGGGGGGGCCCCCCGGGGGCGAAAAAGACAAGCTCTTAAAAAATACGGATAAAGTTCACTAAGACTTAGTGTAGCTTGCACTGCAATAGCTTTATTAATTAACAGTTTTCTTTTGGGAAATATTTCCCGGTTTGGGGCAGCCTGAATTTTTAAATTAGGTACAATCTTTTTAGTAATGCAGATCTCTTTGTTAGGTGCAAAAACTCCACTTTAATTACGTATACATTTCGACAGGTGTTCTTTTTTAATTTTGCCCATTCCCCTTTGTTGATATATCCACCTTGCTTAAATTTGAATCCAGCATTATGTAGTCCCACAGGTAAATTGTTTAGGTCCCAAAAAATACCTTTTTTACCCAAATATATTAAAGATATGTTTTTTTTTATTTTGGGCATAAGTTTGTTCTTTGGGCACTTGCACTTAAATGTGAATACTGCAATTTGAGTCACCACAGGTGAATTTGATAGGTCCCAAAAAATATCTTTTATTTCCGAATACATTACAGTAGGTTTTTTTACTTTTTCCCCAGTCCAGATTTTTTGTTAATCTACTTTCAGTTATTTTTGAACCCAGCTTTTTGTTTTGATTTGATGGATTTGAGAATAGTGTGATTTGCCGTCTTTTAATAAGAGATTTTCCCAAAATTTCCATCCTTTCCAAATTTTTATTTTTGAACGGGAGGGGAAAATTCAGGTGGAAAGGGAAAAGGGGGGGGTGGACATGGAGGTAGAGGTACGAGAGAAGGTGCTTTCCATGGGCGACAACACGCATGCCGGGATCGTCAGTTGCGGGCCCGTCGGGCCTGTCATCGTGGGTCAGGGCCCTGTAAAATTCAGTAAAAAAACGCGTCCCCAATTGTCCTTTTTTGGGTTAATGAAACCCCTGCATCCAGCAGTCTTACCTCTCGTCCTCCCAGTCACGGCCCAAATGTCGTCATCAGCCACAGCATCCGCCCTACATGAAACGCCCAAAATTTGAAAACGGGGTTCCCACCACTGGGTAACCCATTTTCTGAAGACCTCTTTGATGACAAAATGGGGTTGGGGTCAGAAGGCATGTTAAAGATAAGGGCAAAAGAGGATATTTTCTTGCTTTGACGCCGTTACTGATGCCATCAGAGGAGGGAAGGAAGCCGGGTAAATCGGCAAAAATCCGGGCGGTCGGCAAGCCTTGCGCCCCCTCTTGCTTGTACCCCACAGTCCGGATGCAGTGCCCCGTGTTGATGATGATGATGACGACTTGCGGTCCAAGGGGGTCTTTTAGTGAATTTGTTGCGACCCCTTCATCATAGACAAGGAGGAAGATGTGGGGTGTGTCGTAGGGTTTCGCCTCAAAAAGGGGAGGGCGGTCGCAGAAGTCCGCTGATATGATTCCCCACCCACGGTCAGCGAAAAACCCCGCTCCTGCTTATCGCCTTCAAAAAGGCCCGGACCTCTCAAGCCTGGGCCTTTTTGAGAAGCCTCTATTCCCAGCGTGTTTTTATGCCCCTTTCCCTTTTAAACGATAAGTAGAGGCAGAACCTTAGGTGTTAACCCACCAACATGTCTAGTCACATGCAGCAAATGATGAGTTGAAATGGAGGAACACTTGGCCAAAAAAGGCCGACCGACGTTGGGCCCCCAAACCACTGTCACCCCCTCTGTCCCCGCCTCCTCCTCCCCCACCACCAAGCTTTCCCTCAGCTGCCCTGTGTCTCAGAGTATGATAGGGATCAGTCCCCGGGTTCAGCCCCCAAGTCGCCGAGACCCAGCCCAAGAGACCTCCTACCCCTTTTTTCCGCCAGTTTTGACGCCTGCACGCCGTACGTGGCAGTTAGCAGCCAGCCTTTCTGTCTTCCGGGTTTTGGGGGAGCAGAAAAAACATTTTAAACCCAAAAACCACCCCAAACCCAAACCCCTGAATGTCGGCTTTGCCAGGCTTTTGGCCTTGGGAATGTTGCCTTTCCGTTGTTGGACACAGATGGGTTCCGCCACGTCATCCCCTTGCCTACCCCCTTTACCGGGCCCGAGGCAGGCTTTTTTTTGCCAAAAAAAGCCACCCCTGCCCGGCCCACCCCAAATGTCATCAA
This sequence comes from Phyllomedusa bahiana, assembly GCA_025379985.1. Classification (NCBI taxonomy): domain Eukaryota; kingdom Metazoa; phylum Chordata; class Amphibia; order Anura; family Hylidae; genus Phyllomedusa; species Phyllomedusa bahiana. Next base: position 32,289 of record JAODAL010012062.1, on the reverse strand, counting down.
AAAATTTCAAGGGTTGTCGATCTTTTCCCCGGAAAAGCCCCATCTGACCCCGACACATGGATAGTAAGCAGGGCCCAAAGGCCCCGCTATTTTGTGGTTTGGGGTGAGTGGGGGGAAAGTTTTGGGGGTGACGGTCCCCCGGCGCACGTTTTTCAAAACCCCCGGGGTGGTGCAGGGTTCTTTCCCCCAAGGGTCCTTGGGGGATCACGTGCCCAGAAAAACGGGCCGTGTTGAAATTAATCGTCTTGGAGGCCCCGTCCACACACGGTCAGGAGCTGTGGGCGGCTTCCCCAAAGAAGGGCGAGCGCTGGCTGGGTGCAAGAAACCCTTTTGCCAGGCAAGGTGGTGTGCGATTTTAAAGGGTGAAATCTGCTGGCCGCCTTAAGACGGTAGGCTGGGCACATCCCTTGCCCCGCACATGTCATGAACCCTTTTCTCCCCGAAATTTTAAAGAGCTCCGGGGGGATGCCGTGAGGAGGTCGAAGTCTAAATTCGCCTTCCGCCGTTCGCACCCCCCTTCGTCCCCCCGGCTGCGTTGCAGCGTCAGCTCGGCCTCCCCGTCACCGTTTTCATTGTTGACGTGGCAACACGCTGGTTTCCCCCCTCCACATGCTCCCGGATTTTGGCAGCAGCGCAATGCCATTACGCGTACAAAGTGACCATGGCCCCGACAAGAGCAGTCGGACCTCGGGGGGTTGAGCCACCGAGGTGGAGGCAGGTGAAGAGCTCTGCCCATCCCTTTCCAGTTTTGAAGAAGCCACCAAAAAAGGTCGTGCGGCAATGCCCTTGTCAAAAGGGGGATTGTGGTGTCTTTGTTCTGGAACGATCGTTGGACCTCTGAAAAAAAAAAGGTCCCCCGCGACGGAGGAGGGAAGGCACAGATGGGAAGGAGCCTTTCTCTGTTTAAATCCCAAGGCCCGACAGTTTCACAAAATTTTCGGTCTTCTTAGGCAGTGGTTCGGGGTCCAGGCTAGTGCAAAGGGGGGCATCAGCTCTAGGTGATCATTCATGCAAGTCAGTGGTGTGTTGAAGCTGTTTCGGAGGCACGGGGAGAGGAGGGGGGAGGAGGTATTCCTAGACACCGACGTTTCCCCGTCCCTGCCTTGGAAAGAGGTTTGGGCGAATTTGAGGCGGAAGTGAGGAAGATCAGTTTGCTAGTGCCCCCCGCCCGAGGCTTGGGGAAAACAAGGTCCTCTTACATGAGGCTTGGAGCTCCATTTCCTCAACTGATCCCCGCATTTGGCCATCAAAATAACAACAGTTACGGGTGGTCCCTCCCGGTCCCCCGGGACAAAACAAAATCAGCATTTCCTTCCCCACCAAATAGAGGTAAAATGCAGGAAATGGGACCTTTCTGATTGATCAATTGGAGACATCTGTGGTCTGCTTCAGTTCCCCAAAGTCCGGTGGAAAACATCAGCGGTGCAGGTGGTGGGAAGTAGCCGTTTGGGCGAGCAGCAGGCAAGGTGGGAGAAGCCTAAAGGGTGACTCTGGCAAACTTTATTTTCCACCTCACCCCAAAGCATGCAAAGCGGGGAAAATCCAACACACAGAGACCAGCTTAAGATCATGGGGCACGACTTCGGTCTCAAACGATGTTTTTGTATTGTTCCGGACCCCAATAAAAAATTCTGGGTATCCAAAAAGGCGAATGGCCCCAGCCGTCGCCACCCAAGAGGTGTTTTCCTGCCGCAGCCAGGTTATTGAGCGGACCTTCAGCACAGTGGAGGAGTCATTACGCAAAAGATCCCGGGTTTCCACAGATAAAGTGGTCGTTTGACTTTCATAAGATGATCAGGCATGGTTCTAGATGTTTTTTGGCCCCAATTGCCAAAGGGCACGATTAGTTGCCGGGTTTTTCCATTCCTCTTTAAAAAGAAATGGTCCTCTTTAAAAATGTTTTTTAAAATGATATTTTTTACTGCAATTTTTTTTCTTTTCCCCAAAAGTTCATTTTTCTGGTTTTTTGTGGGAGATGTAAAAGCAGCAAAGGGTTTTATGCAACACCCTATTCCATTTTCTCACTTTTTCTTTAGAAAGTTTTCACATTGAAATGGGTTTTTAGGTCTTGTTGCTGTGAGATAAGCTTATTATGGTCCCTTTTGGAAAGAAATGTGGTTTTAAATGGGATTTTTCACTCACAAATTTTTTTTTGTGGCTGAGAAGTATATTTATAATTTTTTTGGGGGCATGTTGCTGTGAGTACAGCAATAATATGGCCCTTTGAACAGAAAAATGGCTTTTAAGTGGGATTTCCCCTACAATTTTTAAAAATGGGAGAAGTCTTTTTTAATTTTTTGGGTCATGCTGCTTTGAAATGCAGCAATACTAAAGGTTCCTATTATAAAAAAAAAAGTTGTTTCTAACAGACATTTGTTCTTCACAATTGTCCCAAAATGGCCCCAAGGGGCATGCTTTGAATTTTTGGGGGGATTTTTCTGTGACAGCAGCTTATACAGGTCCTATTTAAAAAAAAAAGTTGTTTTAACAGACTTTGTTCTTCACAAAATTTTTCAAAGTGGCTCAAGGGGCTGCTTTGAATTTTTGGGGGCATTTGCTGTGAATGCATTTTACTACAGGTCCTTTATAAAAAAAAAATGTTTTTACTAACAAACATTTTTTCTTCACAATTGTCAAAAATGGGTCATGGGTATGTTTTTAAATTTTGGGGGCATTTTTCTGTGAAGCCGCTATATACAGGTCCTATTTAAAAAAATGTTGTTTCTAAAGACATTTGTTCTTCAAATTTCAAGGTGGCTCAAGGTGGGTGCTGTCAGAAAAAGGAAAGGTGGACACTGTTAAGGACACATTTTTGCAAAATGACTTGTTTTTTCAAGATCTTTAACATAGCTAGCAATCCCGTATTGAGACACCCTTTAATAAATTAAAAAAAGAGAAACAAAGACATGGTGGGATTTCCCTCCTATTTTAAAAAAGTGTTTTCTAGAATTAAATACTAAAAAACTTGCATGTACAAAATAGTGGTAAAAAAAAATTCCTTGAATTTTAAATGGAGGTAAAGGAAAAATTGACCAGATGTAGGTTATTCAGAGGAATGGAGTTGGAGACGGACAGAGAACAAAGTACAGAGCCATTTCCTCCAGCCGTTTTGGGAAAATGGAAAAAAAATGCCAGATAAGGGCACCTGGGTTTTAAAAAGGAGCATTTAACCCCCAGTATTTTAAGTGAGTCAATTGGGGCCACACTCTACGGGGGGGGCAAACGCTACCCAGGCAAGGACAGTAATGTCCAGTGAAACTAAAATGGTGGTTGAAAGATACTTTTTCCGGCACCTTTTAATCTGGGGTCAGCAGGTTTGGGGGTCTGCTGTGGCCCCGGACAGGTAGAGTCATTGTCCCGTGAAACTAGAATGGTGGTTGAAAGACTCCTTTTTCCCGGGGACTTTTTAAATTTGGGGGCATGCAGGTTTGTGGGGCAGCTGTGGCCCAGGACGGGATATCTTGTCCCGTGAAACTAAAATGGTGGTTCAAAGACCCTTTTTTCCAACTTTTTAATGTGGGGGTAGCAGGTTTGGGGTCATGTGTGGTCCCGGCAGGGGGCAGTTTTCCATGAACTAAAATGGGGGTTAAAAGACTCCGTTTTACGGCACTTTTTAATCTGGGGGTCATGCCCGGGTTGGGGTCATGCTGTGGCCAGGAATATGGTCAATGTCAAATGAAACTAAAATGGTGTTGAAAGAAATCCTTTTTCCGGCACTTTTTAATCTGTGGGTCAGAAGGAAAAGGCATCTGTGGCAGGGGGACAGGTTTTGGGGGCAATGTCAGTGAAATAAAATGGTGATGAAGCTCCTTTTTCGGCACTTTTTAAAACTGGGGGTATGCAGGTTTGGGTCATGCTGCATTCCCGGGGGGATATTCAATGTCCAGTTCAAGTAAAAAGATGGTTCAAATCATACTGCCTTCGGCACTTTTTAAATTTTTTTGGGTCCGCAGGTTTAAGGGTCAGCTGTGGGCAAGACAGGGTAGTGAATGGTGTGTGATTTTTTTTCTGTTGCTTTTATAACCCAAGTGGTTGCCCAAGATGTAGACGTATCCATTTTATGTTGTGGGTGTTTTTTCGCTTCTCAGCCCTGTTTGGGTGTAAGAATGAAGGTGTTGTTGCTCTCCCATAGATCTTGTCGATGATGGTCGACTATCGACCATCGACCGATGTCGATGGCCAACGTAATCGCTCAACACTACCGACATCCTCATATTCAGAACCCTTTCAAGCAAAATGGAATGACATTCTTAGAACTTGTTCGTTACAATTTTGAAACTTATTTGTCTCATTTGAAAAGAAAGATTAAAAGATGTTTTGAGAAAATATTATTCAAATGCAAGAACAAGTTAAGCCACACAAGGATAAGGAACAGTATCACAGTTTGGACGAAAAAATTAAATTCAATATTGCCATGTTAGAAGAGGACATTATCAAAATCAAGAAAAATAAATATCAGCGTGATGCTCTAGATTACGAAACTAACACCATCTATGAATGGGGAAAATGGGTGAAGAACACACCGCGATCCATTTTAAAATCTAGGAACCGCAGACCCCTGTACACACCATTCCAAAATAGACGCAAGGTTAGCTTTGGAGATGTGGATTCTTCTGAAGACATATCTGATGATCAAAGTAATAAAATTCCTGTCTCCTCACCTGCAAGTGGAGAAACACAATCGAGGCAGAATGAAAATCGCCCAAAAAACGGTATCGCAGAGCAGGAAGAAAGCACAGCAAAAAGACATCCACAACGAAACAGAAGGTTTGCCAGGAAATTCCACAAACAAATGAAGTAGTTAATTTGTCTTCCTATATTCTAACAAAAGAAGAAATATCTCTACTATCTAAAGGTTTGGGTTATGCACCGGACTTCCATTTTGATCTTTATCAGACCATCAAAGATGTGAATGGTTTTGCAAGAAGTCTCACAGTCAAAAGACATTTTCAGGATTCACAATTAGAAAATGGAGAAGAAATGGTTACGCAAGAAATGACTACTCCATATCAGGATAATCAGGACAGTAATGACAATCAGGATCTCTCTAGTAACCATAATTTTCTTTTTCAGGAGTGTGTTTGCATTAAAACTTTGAATGATCTTGATGATTCTTCTATCCAACTCACTGAAAATAATGTTACATTTAACACAAAAAAATAGAGATTTTTATCCTTTAATGTCCAGGTCCAACGCAATGGATAAATTCCAGGAGCTAGTTCAGAAGGAACTAGTTGAATTACATTGCGAAATAAATAAGAAACTCAATGACCATTGTTTGCAGGATAGGAAAGTAATAAATAAATTACAGGCAAAAAAAAGATTTAACTCTTCGAAGGGCGGACAAAGGAGGCGCGGTTGTTCTTTTGAACAATGAGCTATATGTATCATTAAACAACACATTGATACAAGATACTATTACTTATCAAACCCTTACTACTAACCCCACTAAGAAATTTTGTAAACATTTTGGAAGAAGGTTTAAAATTAGGGTTAATTAATCAGAAAGAGTATGATTACCTTGCGGTTAAAAAATCCAATCATCCCAATTTTCCATTCCCTACCCAAACTTCACAAAAACAGATTTCCACCACCCATGAGACCCATAGTGGCAGGCATAGGTTCCTTAAACGAACATATATGTGAGTGGATAGACGTTTTATTACGAAGAATGAAGTATCCACTGCACACCTTGTGATAATTTGCAAAGTTTTAATGAAAATACAGTGAGCCAAAGATTCTCATACATATACAATATATACTCTCAACAAATGTATCTTTTTTACAATAGTATTGCTTAGTTAGGAGTTACAGATGTGAGTATGAACGACGTTTCGGCTATTGGAGCCTTTATCAAGCACATCGAATGGAGTACCCGCCTATTCTCAATACCACCTAGGTGTGCGTGACCAATTCCTATACAGACGTTTCATTACAACCTTTAGTGAAGAGGTGTTTCGGGTACCTAAAGGATTCAAAACATGTCTTACAGATTATAGATAATATTGAATGGAAAGAAGATTATAGCTGGTTAACATGTGACATTGAGTCACTTTACACAGTGATTCCACATCATTTAGGTCTAAAGGCAGTGGAATTTCATCGAAAAAAAATATTCCAATTACAGCGAAAATCTTGTAGATTACATCCTTATGGTTATCCAATACCTACTTTCACATAACTACTTCATGTTTAACAATAAATTTTATTTACAGAAGATAGGAGCCTCAATGGGAGCTAAGTTCTCCCCTTCATTTGCAAACCTTTTTGTTTCTTGGTTTGAGGAGTGTTTTGTTTTTGTAGATGACAACCCTTTCCTGGATTGTATTCATTGGTTTGCGCGTTATATAGATGACGTCATCGTCATCTGGAAATCTAATACGGTCTGTGTACAAGATTTTGTATCCTATCTTAATAATAATCCTTTTGGTCTATTTTTCACAAGTCAGTTTAAATGCCATACGACATAAACTTTCTGGATTTATCTTTGAGAGGCAATGTTGAGGATAAGTGTATTTCTTCACTACATATAGAAAACCTTTACTGCAGGCAATTGCATCCTCCACGCCAGCTCATGTCATCCAGCACATACACTTAAGGCTATACCCTATGGAGAGCTCGTTAGAATTAAAAGAAATTTTTCCCTCTAATGTGAGTTTTGAAATAGAAAGTGAGAAGGCCATAGAGAGATTAAGTAATAGAGGCTATCCAAAATGGTCCCTGGATAGGGCCCTTAACAAGGTTAAGCTACGTAAAAGAACAGATTTACTATACAAAGAAAAAAGTCATACTAAAAAAATACAAAATCCAATTTTTGTTACAACGTATAGTAAGGAGTATAATCGCATTAAACATATTATTAATAAATACTTACCAGTTTTATTTCAAGATGATACTTTGAGAAACTTGCTCCAGGAGGGTTGTAAGTTCGTTACTAGGAAGGCTCCCACTCTGCATTCCATTCTGTCACCTAGCTCAGTCGTAACTAGTGGAAAACGGAAAACCTGGTTGAGAGTAGAAGGTTTTTTTCGCTGTTGTGTCTCTAGATGCTCTTGCTGTAAATACGTGGGACAAACTAGAGAGGTACGAGGTCTTATTGATGATAGTACTCTTGTTATAAAGGAATTCCTAAACTGTGAATCTACTAATGTAATTTACTGTATTGAATGTTTCAAGTGCAATTTAAGATACCTTGGATGCACTACAAGACGCTTAAAAGATAGAGTACGTGAACACATTTATGGGGTTGCCCATGTGGATACTCGCAGGGTCTCCAATGTTTCAAAACATTTTCATTGTATACATCAGGGAAATGTCTCAAGTTTTAAAGTTTTTTGTTTAGAGTCTGTCTCAATTGGAAAAAGAGGTGGTGATAATAGGAGATCTCTATTGAATAGAGAGGGTTATTGGATATTAATGCTGAATACCACACACCCCTTTGGCTTAAATTTTAGAACAGACCTAATTTGAAACTATTAATGTTTGTGTGTAATGTTACATTGTTTACTCCGCCCAGGATATGGATGTTTCCCTTAAAAGGAAGTGAGAGTTAGTAAGTCTTTGTTATGATTAAGAATCGTTGGATTTGAAACGCATCAACAAGGCGTTGTTTGTTGCACTATTTTTCCTTGTGGCTTTTTTTTGCTTTTATACCATTTCTCATTAAAGTGTTCATTATTTTTGCTGCCTTCTAACCTCATACTTGGGCTGGTTCATTATTTTTTTACCTTCTGAAGGTTTCCAGATAGACCTTTATTGATTGGTATCATTAATACAGATGTTTTAAAAGGAAAGGAAGGGAAAACACTTGTCGTCAAAAACTATCCTGGATAGAAACTGACCAGACCCTGATACAAATCAATGGCTTCTGTCAATATTTGTAGTTATTTATTTTTGCGATTCAAAGGCACACTACCCAAAAAGAGTATTTTTGTTAAAGGGGTTGCCTCACAAAGCTATTTCTCAGAACAATAGGCAACTTCAACATCACACTTTGGGTGGTTCTATTGCATTGATTAGCATATCAGCTCTGTATTCCCAGCTTTTCTAATTGCACTGAAGTCTTCACAGCTCAAAGTAAACAATCAAAAGTAAATAATTTCTTTTGTTTGCTAGAGAAAACACACACTGTTCTCAATCTGCCATCCTATGGTGATGTTACTCAGATAAGATAAAGAGCAAATAGAGAAGGGGCGAGCAAGACAGCAACCAAATAAACCTGTGTGCACCCAGAGCAGATGAAACCTCTGTTATCTCCTGTTTAGGGAAAAATCAAAAGCGGAATGTATATGGAAAAAGTCTTGATTTAATGTTCCTTACAAGTTAAAAGCTAATCTTTGTAATGAGACTACCCCTTTAAAACCAATATTCCTGGATAACTATTGTTTGTTACAATTTTTGGCCACATTTTTTTTTTCATTTTGTCAGTCCTATGCAATTAAAATTACATATAAAATATTGTCCTTCTATAGCACTGGGAAAAAAAACTTTTGTATGAAAGGGCAGACTAATCTCACTTAACTTCAGCTGCTACTTATCTTTACATAGTCTCATTACAAATAATAGGTAATGACATGATGATTGCTCTATTGGAAAGGATAATAGGGTAATTATATATTTAAAAAAAAAACACCCATTTAAAAAAATGTATGTATTTTTTATGGGAAAATATGGGAAAAGACACAAAAATGTAGCAGAAATACCTGTCTAGACCATTTGCAGTCTTAAGGTCAACATAGTTAGAGAACCATGGGCTTTTGTGTTAAATTTTAAACCCTCCCTGTCTATCTCTCCCAACCCTTCAACAGGCTATTTCATTGCATATCTTTATAACATTTTCTGCCTGTAAGGGACAAAAGAACTTTTTCTTACATTACAGTTAGGCTACCTTAAAGAGGACCTATCACTTTCAGAGAAACCTCATGAAGTAACAGAAGACTAAAATACAAACACTTTCTCAAATATGCTTCATTTGGAAAATCAAAGTATTTCACCTCTAATTCTGTTTTTGTTTTGTTTTTTTTAAAGTGCTGGTCCTTTAAGACAGCTCTGAAGTCGGGCCAAGTCTGCACATGACACATGACAGCTTGATGTATGACTATGTTGACAATTGTATCAAATCTCCTGCTTCTGAGCTGGGAGAGTCCACTGTGCAGGGGGAGCCTGTATGTCTACATCCTGTACACACCAGCAGCAGTGTGATATAGATGCCTGTGTTCTATGGATAAGGAGGCTGAAGTAACAGGTAAACTCTGACACACTATGTCCTTAGTGTGCTGTGCCTGTTGTACTCTATGTAGTGAGATCACCCTGTACAAGCATCTATGCCCTCAGCTCCTCCTGCACAGTTGATATCTCCCAACAGACTGATAAGGATCTCCTGAGTTACAAAGTGAAAGTAAAACCTGTTCCCGTGTAAAACTGAGGGAAATCCGCTGAATTGCTAATGACATGTACAGGGGCGTCGCTAGGTAATTTTGTTCGGGGCACAAGCCCCGGACCAGACTCCCTGTGCCCCGAGTCTCAAAACATTCGGTTCCAGGTCATTACTGTGACCTGTAGAGCCGACAAGCTGTTCCACTGTGTGTGCGTCCCCTGGACAGTTCAGAGCAGCAGCAGCTATGTGCAGGCAGAGAGGGGGAGGGTGACTGCCGGGGATGACCGGAGCTCAGGGAGGGAGGAGGGGGGCGCCGGCTGCTCACACTGTGAAGGGAGTCTGGAAGCAGCACGCTGTCCGGCCGGCCGTGAGAGGCTCCTCCCCCTGCCCTGCTCTTATCTCGCCCAGGACCAGACCAGCAAGAAGGACACAAGTGAGTGAGGAGCCTCAGTGCACAACAGTATTAAGTAGTGTAATAAGGGTGAGACAAAATAATGTTCCTGAATGTGAACTGTACTGAATGTATGTGTATGAATGTGTGTATGTATTGTATTTATGTGTATACATTTGTGTATGTATGTATGTATGTGTTTGTATAGATGTCTGCGTGTATGTTTATATGTGTATACGTGTGTGTGTATGTGTGTGTATGTATGCATTGTATGTGTGTGTATGTATGTTTGTATATATGTCTGTGTATGTATTGTATTGTATACAAGTGTGTATGTATGTATGCGTTTGTATAGATTTCAGTGTGTATGTATATATGTGTATACGTGTCTTTGTATGTGTGTGTATGTATGCATTGTATGTGTGTGTATGTATGTTTGTATATATGTCTCTGTGTATGTATGTAAATGTGTATGTACTGTATATATATGTATATTTGAGTATACACACACATATCCACAATATCACCTCATTCACATCACTAAATCACAATCCAGCCTGTGTGTCCCCTACACTATGTTCACACGGTGTATTGTGACGTGTACAATATGCGCCGCAATACACCGTGTGCTTCAGGAGCTCGCGCTGATCAGCACGTCTTCTCGAAGCACGGGGCGGGGGGGGGGGGGGAGCAACAGCCCGCCGCCCCAAGACATGCATTGACATGTCACTTATCCCCCTTGCTTACAATACGATCGTATTAGCGCATGGGGGGGGGGAATGTGTAATTCCATAGATCTCTATGAGAGCTATGGATTTAACTACAATTTACGCCATGTGAACATACCTTAGGACATGTAAACTACAACCTAGGAGAATTATATTTGAATATAATTTTTTTTTATACCTGTCATTAGTCAGGGTTGCATATGATTTTAGCGGGCTGCAGCCAGACTAAGGTATGTTCACACTGCGTAAACCGGGGCCGCATTGTGTGGCGTATTTGCGCTTCAATACCCCGACATGCCCCGCCCATTTACTGTAATTCATAGTTCTCACAGAAACTTGAATTACATCTCTCTCTCCCGTGCGTACAATACAAAACATATTGTAAAAACGGGGGAGAGAAGTGACTTTTCACTTTCTTTTGCGGCTCTGGTAGTTGGAGATGAATGGACCGCCCCTCCTGTGCTTGGAAGTGCGCGCTGAAAAAGCATGTACTTCCAAAATACACGTGTAAATGCCCTAACGTTTGTCACACAGCGCATGGTGGCACGGACCTGTGCGCACCGCTATAAAACGCCTGCTGTTGGAAGTACGTGCTCTCCAGTGCTTAATTTCAGCAGCGCCCTGGCCACCTCCCCACCATTTTCACTATCCCCCCCCCCCCCCCCCGAAAGAAGTGGCATGTCACTTATTTCTAAGGGCGGGTTCTGTGTGCCCGGGAAAACAGGTAATCCTACCCTCAACCGCTATGATTTTACCGTTTTGTGGGTGCACTTTGGCCCCATTACAGCACAGTTATGCCCCACAAATACGCTGTGTATGTTCACACGACATAAAGTTGGTCCGTACTTTGGCGGGTTTAATTGCGCCTTCAATTACACCCGAAGTACGGGCCAACATTATGGTAACTCATAGCTGTCATGAGAGCAACGTTACCTGTTCCTTGGGAAATAAATATTAGTGGGAGCTTCCAGGGGGACGCCCCAGCCACGTTTTTCTCGTAAATACACATCCGCGGTTCATGGGGCAAAAAAAACCCGCGTGAACCCCGCCCCTACTGACAAGACTTAACACAGGCCCGGGCCGCATTTTTTTGGGCCCCTAGCAACCCCCCTGGCAGATTTGGGAAAAGTCTTAAAATTTTTCTTACTATAAATTTTTTGTGTTAGTGTGGGGTGATAGGTACTTTTTAACCCCCTTTTAAAGACCTTGGACTATGAACGTCCAGGTTTTGGGGGGGTTAACCACCTAGACGTTTGCATATTCCGAAAAACCGGCAAAATCTAAAACAGATTTTTGCCGATGGGCGGGGGTGGGTCCCCGCAGATATTACAGCTGATATCCCCAGCACGGCCCCGGCGCAGATACTGGGGGGGGGGGGGGAACCAGTTAATTACGGACCATAAGTCGCAATAATTGAAGAGGACCAGGGGGGATCCTCCCCTGCGTCTCTGTCGGCGGCAGCAACTGAAAGACAGTACAGAAGGCATAGAATGCCTCTGTGACGTCACGATGCCTGGCCGTGCCCTGTGGGCATGGCCCGGAATCGTGACTGATAGTTGCCATAGGAACCAGTACACAACCCCAAAACTATTCGTTCCTATTGAAGAGGGATCGAAAGATTCCCATTCAAATCCCCTAAAAGGGGAAAAATTAAAAAAATATGTGAAAAATAAAAAAAAGTGAAAAGCAAGAAAAACACAAATAGGGAAAAAAAAAATAAAAACACGTACACCGCCTTTTCCCCTTTTCAACACCAAATTCCCCCCAAAAAAATAAAAAAAAAAATAAAGTACCCCAAAATTTTTGGGATCGCCGCGTGCATAACAACCCCCTTAAAACTTCAATGCTAAAATTTAAACCCTTTCGCTGAACGCCCGTAAAAAAACAAAAAACAAAACAAATCACATTATTAAGTTTTTTGTTAACTATCGAGCGCATTAAATTGGAATAAAAAGCGATCAAAAAACTCCAACTATAAATGGCCAAATGCTGTAACAATTAAAGATCAGTTCATCCCGCTAAAAAAATATTCCTAACAGCTCTGATATGGAAAAATAAAAAATGTATGGCTCTCAGAAGACAGTGATTGCATAAATTTTTTGTTGTACACACTAAAAAACACTTTTTGTTTTTTTTCTTAAAGTGCTTCCAACATAAAAAAACATTATAAACTGCATATCGCCACTATTCATATCATCCCATAAGAGTAAATGCTGACTTATCACGGATAATGCACGGTGAGGCGAATGTTAAAAATTAAAAATGTAAAAAAAAACAATAGCTAGGATTGCAGTATTTTCTCACATCTGCCTTCCAAAAAATGGATTTAAAAGCGATTCAAAAAGCCTTGTTCCCCTCAAAAAGATACTAATAAAGAAGCGCTCAACTCATCCCGCAAATAAAAGCCCCTTCTTACAGCTCCAAACACGGAAAGAAAAATTAAAAGTTATGGCTCTCACACTATGGCGATGCAAAAACGGGTTTTCCTGGTTGAATAAAAGTGTTTGGTATTGTTAAAAGCAGTTAACAACACTAAAAAAAAAAATACAAATTTGGTATCGCTTTGTAATGGTATCAACCTGCTGAATAATGCTAGCTTTGTCATTATATCCCCTCACGCCCCCCCTAACCAGTTTTATGAAGATAGTCCCGCGGTTCTATTAAAAAAAAAAACCAACTTTTCAAAAACACTAACAAGATTGCTGTATTTTGTTCAAATCGTCTCACAAAAAAACTTAATAAAACGTGAACCATGAGCGTCATATGCACCCCATATATGGTTACAAAACATCAATTAATCCCGCAAAAAAAACAAGCCATGATACCACAGCTCTGCACATCAGCAGAAAATAAAAAAGTTATGGCTGTCAGAATAGGGCGACATGTAAATAATCGCAATTTTTTATAAGACATATTTCTATTGTTGTAAAAGTAATAAGACAGAAAAAAACTATATTAAAAATCTGTATATCATTGTAACTGTTACCGACCTCCATAGTAAAGCTTATCCTGTCATTGTTACAGTGCACAAGCGAAACGCTGTAAAAATTGAAACCCGTAAAACAATGGACCGAACTCGTTCTTGTCACCCCCATTTTCATGGCCCCAATGCTAAATAAAACTATGGAACATCTGTGCACCCAAAATGCACAATACACGCTGATTCTTAAGGGGTGTGTTGAATACAAAGATGGGGCCATTTCTGGAAGGTTTCAACTGTTCTGCCTTCTTTTTGGGGGCTTGGCAAATGTGACATGGCCACACCAAAAATCTGCTGTTCTAAAGCCAATAGCGCTCCTTCCCTTGTATGCCCGGCCATGCGCCAAAAAAGCATTTTTACACCCGTGTAGGGTGGGGGGTATTGCCGAACTTGGATAGATAACGTGCGTAACAAAAGTTTGGGGTTCTTTTTTTCCGGATTTCATGTAAATATGAATATATTTTAAGCTGTAAAATTGCCAAGGATATTGGAAAAAAAAAAAATAAAAACAATAACTATTTTTTTCATTTTCACAGGGCCTAATGCTAAAATAAAGTGTGAATCACCAAGTCGGGGCTTATACTAATCACTGTTACACCATTGTATATATTCCTTACGGGGTTTTGTAGTTTTCCAATTGGGGTCTTTTTAGGGGTGGTTTATTAGTTTTAGCACCTTAGGTGTCCTCAAACCTGAAATGGCACCTTAAAATAAATCGTTATTATTTTATTGAAATATGTAGAACCCGAGTTTCAATTGGTGCAACATCCTAATCTGCGGGGGCATGGCTTGAGCCAATAATGCACTAGGGCACAATTGATGGGATATCTATAAAAATGCAGACCTGGAGGAATTGATATTACGTGTGCATTTACCTAGTCACAATTTACCGTGATTCGACAGCGTGTGAATAATGGATTAAATATTGAAAATCTGCAAAAATAGTGACATTTCTAAATTTCACTCCAACTATTGCTTTTAATTTCTGGTGAAATAACACTACAAGGTGTGTCAAACTTCCTAAACAGGTTGTAAATTACTCTAGGGGTTTAGTTTCTTAGCTGGAGTCATTTATGGGAGGGTATTCTAACAACACTATGGCCTTCATAGCAGTCATAACTGGGAATGGTCCTATAAAAAATGTATATTGCAAATTTTCACTTGAAAATGTGAGACAATTACTACTAAGTTTCTAAGCCCTCTAATGTTGTAAAAAAAAAAAAACATTTAGAAAATTGATGCATCAATCTTAGTAGCATATGGTAAATGCTATTATAACTATTGTTGGTGGATAATATTCTGTCTTGCACGCAAATTTTGAAACTCTTCAAAATGACAAATTTCATGAACATTTTGATATTTTTCACAAACAGCCAAGGATTGTATGGATTCAAAATTTACTTACTAACTTAAAGCTCACAATGTTTATCACGACGAAAACATAAGTGTGAAAAAGTTATTCCGTAAATTAAGTGACAATTGCAGATTTCAAAAATAGGCTGTATGTGTCAGGAAGGTCAAAACAGGCTGGGTCCTTAAGGGGTTAAGATAGAATTACGATTGTTGTTGACTGATTGACTATTTTTTCTGACTCCGTCATTAAAAATGCATGCTTGGCCAAGAGAGCAATTTCTTTTATTGGGCAGTGAATAATTAGTCAATGACAGATCACTCTTCCAGCAATTTTTTTTTATTTTGGCAATTAATGAAAATCCCATACTTTCTTAGGCTATGGTTCACACGTCTGATTTTGGTGATGGATTTCAGTCCCGTATTGCGTGCCATTCTGCCGCGGCTCAAATAACAGGCGTAGAATTCACTTCCTGGTATTACGGTAAATCACCCCCCACTCCTATCCCCCAATACCCCACCCCATAACCCAAAACATACACCCCACAAACCCACAAAAACAAACCCCACCACACCCAAACAAAACCACACACAAAACAAACCCAGCCCACCCCCCAAAGTCCCCCACACCCGCCTCCTTCCCCGCTCGCAATATATGGCACAAGCGGGGGAAGATTTCGTGACATGCACATTATTCGGCGGGGATATCGCCCGTGGATAATGAAAGTCTGTGGGGGTCAGCAAGCGATGAGTGCCTCACCGTTCCCCCGCCTACGTCTACACAGCCGTATATTGCGGTTTCGATACAATCGCAAAGAGGCGTCACCGCAATTACGCTTGAATAAGCAGTGTGACCCTTGCCTTAAGGGCATGTCCCCACGAGCATAGGGTTTTTTTCGGCCGGTTTTTCGGCTGGTTTGCAGTTTATCATGAACCGCCTGAAAAAACCTCGGCCGAAAATGAGCACAGTTGTTGCTCTATGGAAAAAACCCGGCAGCAGTCCACACTGCACGGGTTTTTCCGTCGGACTCCGTTTTGTCCGCCGGCGTCTACGCGCAAGAGGCAAAGCCAAACAAAACATTGATCAAGACCATCTTCCGTCCCGGTTTCCGGAAGGAAGAGTGTGCTTCTCAATGGGAGGGGGAAAGGCTGTTCTCCGCTCATGTCGCGGAGGAAAAGGAAAAGCCTCATCCCCACCCCACGGCCGTGGGGGGACGGGCGCAAAACAGCTGACAAATACCAGGGCCGGCAACCGGCCGCGTATATTGTCCGTGTGCCGTGGGTTCGCGCCCTTACAGTGTTGTCTTTGACTACCAGATAACAGGGTGTGTAACATTGCTCTTGCAGTGGCTTAACGGGAACCTCTTCACCATGAAAATAAGTCGCAAATATCCTGCACTTTACGTTGTAGGGAAGGAGGAGCAGAGAGATTGTGTGTAGTTTTTTGATTCAGTAAAGTGGTATGTTATGATTTAAAATAAATCGCGCGCTTGTCTGGGCTTAGGAGTCTACTGTGGTGGTCCTACTTAATGGACTGACAACCTTCCCTATGGAGGCGTTACATTACGAGATAACGACGCGTCAGAGACAACAGATGGGGACTAGCCACAGAAGTCCTGTAGTCCCTAATCAGCAGAGGTTTAGATGAATAAAACACAAGTTTCCCATAAACTATATATCAGACTGTCTTAGTTTATCCTGCTCATATTAACATGATGCTGCGATCAGGACTATTTATTCAACGTGACAGGTTCCCTTTACATCTTTTGCTATGAACTATTCCAGAATCCTGCATGCTAGTTCTGGCATACTTTACGCATACTTCCACCTGGTCATAGTCACAGGAGCGTATGCATTCTGCCCTCTCACTAGATTGAAGGGGCCAGGAAAAGGCAACAATTTTGTCACTCTGCACACCCAGGGAGCTGTACAGTGTTAACACTGACACATGCACTTTACTCAATTAGATAGACAAGCACGCTCTTTGTGCTCAATGCCTAAGATCTGGTGCTGCTCTGGATGAGTTATAAAGAGACTGGATTCAATGATAACAAAAACCTCCAGCCTGTGCTGAGAGGAGAGAAGAGATCAGTGCTCTGAGTTCATAGAAGACTGTCTAGACTGAATGCAGGAAGTGCTCATATAAACATACAAGCTTCTTATAAAGAACTGGCATTAGGGAGAAGAACGACACAAGTGACATATGGTTACTCAAACAGAGAGGAGGAGGACGGATGATCAACATTTGGACTCAGGAATCGCGAGGCATGAACAGTGAAGAACCCCAGATATGGGAAGGGAAGAAACACCCCTGGATTTTGAAGGAGTGAAGAAAGCTGAGAGTTACAATAAAAACAAATGAGAACTGATGAATCGATCATCACCGCTTTAAAGAGATAATTTTTTATTACTTTCTGCAAGTGTTTTCTTAGTATTTGGTAGCATTGCACTTAAACTGATTGACTGTGGTCATACATGTTGGATATACTTCCACTAGTTCTCCAACAATATTTGGTAGAGAAATTTTGGCCCATTTCCTCTGACAAGAACTGGTGAGCCATGTTTGGTAGGTCGCCTTGCTCACACCTGCTGATTTCAGCTTTGCCCATAAATTGTTCACTGTAGCATTGAGATCAGGGCATTATGATGGATACCTCCAAAAACTCTTGACCTGGTTAACCATTTGGCAATATTGCTTTGAGTCACATTGTTCCATTTGGAAAGAGGACCATTTTCCGCCCAAGACTTAAATTTCCCTGGGCTGTATGTCTTTTGAAGTTGCTTCGTATTGCCACCATAATCGTTCTTTTCTCATTGATGCCAGTCTATTTTGTGAACCCGCAAGTGCACCAGTCCATCCTGCAGCAAAAAACAACCCACTACATGATGCTGCCCCCCACGTGTTTCACAGTGTGGGATGGTTGTTGCTTAGTCTTCCAAGCTTCTCCTTTTTTCCTCTACAAAGTAACGATGGTCATTATGGATCAAACAGTTACATGTTAGTTGTCTATCAAGACCACAAGGACATGTCTCCACTCTCTCTCGCGCTCGAGTCTCTGTTTCCCCTGGTGTTGCAATTGGTGCGCAAACATTATCTGGATTTATATGGTTTCTTTATGGAAAGTAATTGTCTTTCTTCTGGCAGAGTGGCCTTGATAAGCCCATGTTGATACTCGAAGTACTTGTTTCACTGTGGATAATGACATGCTGATTTACTATATTCTTCCAGACTTCTTCACAAGGTCTTCTGCTTTTGCGGTTGATATGGCATCCATCCCGGGACAAAGCACTACATTCATCTTCTGAGACACAGAATCCTTCGCCTTCCTGGAGTGTGTATGATGGCCTGGACAATTCCCAACTTGGCATGTACTCTTGCTAGTTAAAATTGTTAGTAGACTGATGAAAAAGGTCACGCCTTGATGGTATCTGGAATATGCAGAGTAAGGATGAATCCAGACTTGTACAAGTACACAATCCTCTTCCTGATATCTTGTATGATTTATGTAGACTTTCCGTGGTGGTTACACACAGAAGAAAGTGTGTTTAATATCGGTGTGCATTAAAAAGAAAAAAAACATATGCCCAAAGGTGTGTCTTTAATTAAACTCAGAAGCATAAAGGCATAGTATCCTGTAGTGTATGTAAACTTTTGACATTTGCAGCGAAAGTAATAAATAATGCCTTAAAAAAAAATAAATGGTTCATCGCCCCTCATTATTCTGCATTTGGCCAAGTGCGTAAATAATTTTGTAGAATCCTAATTGATCTAAAACTAGTAGGTCTATCTCCTGATTTAATGTGAGCTAGGGAGGATACCATGGCATATGTGGCCGTGTTTTTATAACGTAGTGAGTAGAGTAAACTTCTAGTTATCAACGGTATATATATTTATTATAGTTTATATTGTGGGAAACTTGGTCACAGTAGGTAGGCACTAAAGGGATGGTTGCAACGAAAAATTATGTGGGTTTTATTGATTAGAAGCACCCACCGAGAAAACAGCTAAAAAAAACGTGTGTACAGCGCCAGTGACTTATGTCATAGGCTTTACGTTAGCCATTTAAAACATGCAGCACAAAAACATGTCATATACTTGCAGCATCAAAAGGCACACAGGTATACTTCACGTTGTGGCAGGTAAAGTCTGTCTGGGAGGCAGGACCTCCTTGGTATGGTTTCAACGGTCGGTTGCACAGGATTCCTTCCTGCTAAGCACCGTCTGGGGAGAAAGAAATGACTCCTGACCTCAATCAGCCAACACCAGGTTGACTCTCTCACCTGGTCTATTCCTGCACAGGCTTTAAGGCCTGAGGATACGGTAAAGCTGGGACCGGAGGGCGGTGAACGGCCTCCACCACGATAAGACGTCTTCAGAAAAAGCAGCCCAATAAGTGCGCTGGAGCTATACTAAAATGCCTATAAATCATCTAAGTAACTATGGGTTAATTAACCATTTACTGCTGTTTTTACCCCAACCATAGGTACGGGTTACTTGGTGGGCCACCCACTAGTGCAGTTCTCAACTGCTGTCCTTCAGATCTTTTGACATGGCCACGGGGGTTGTATAACCATCGGGACTGGTTTTCCATGGATCTTCCCTAGTATTTGGTCCATCCGTTCCCGGAATATTGTCTTACTTAAACTTTCTTTCCTGCTGGTTGCTTACATATATATAATTATATATATATATATATATATATATATATATATATATATATATATATATATATATATATATTTATATATATATAGTATCTCATATATTTCTATAATATATATATGAAATATGTTTTCTTTTTTTATTTTCTGAACACTAAGTTATATGCTCAAAAGTTATTTGAATTATTTTAAATGGAATCATTGTTATATCTGGTATATATCAAAATTTGAGGTTCTTGGTGCATATTTTAATAAAATTGAGTGAGTCCATCCTCTAGTGGCAAAGTGGCCTCAGTGGCCCACCGGCCCTCCTCACCACACAGCTGAATAGCTAGGTCACATAGATCACAGCCGCCTGCACGGTAGCTGGCAAAGTGACTCTGAGGCTGATACGGTTCATGGATTCTCTAAACAAAAAAAAAAATATTCGGCCATTCATCATCATGATGCAAAGATGTCATAGTGCCACTGCCTGTACTAGATCCTAAGCCTATCACTACGCTTTGGACCCTGTAGACGCCGGAAGTGGCGTTCTGGAGCGGGCAGTGTGATGACATTTTTTTTAATTCGGGAGCCCTAAATATAGCTACCTAACTACTGGGGGGTCCCTATATACACCTACCTAACTACTGTTGGGCCCTATATACACCTACCTAGCTACTAGGGAGTAGTATGTACACCTATCTACTGGGGGGGCCTATGTACACCTACCTACCTTCTGGGGGCTCTATATGTACCTTTCAAACTACTGGGAGGCCCCATATATGCCTACCTAACTACTGGGGTGCCCTATATACACCTACCTACCGACTGGGGGCCTATATACACCTACCTACCTACTGGGGGTCCTATATATCTATATACTAAAGAGGACCCTGTATACATACCTACTAGAAGGGGCCCTATATACCTATTTACCTACTAGGGGGGCCTATGTACCTACCTATTGGGTGTATATTGAGCATATCTACTGGGTGGCCTATATATATACCTATCCACTGGGGGAACCCTATGTACCAACTTATTGGGGGGCATTTATACATACCTACTCTGGGCCTATGTACCTACTTACTGGGGGAGTCCTATATATCAACCTTTTAGGTAGATTAGACCCTAAAAATTAGTCATATAAGTGGGCACTCTTCCTATTAAGTAGGTAAAGTGCCCCTTCAGCATAGGGTTCCCTTCAACTATCTATTGGGGGCACTGTTTAACTGTCTATAGGGGGCCCCCTATATTCTCACCTACTGAGGTGAACTCTATACTGAAGGGGGACTTACTACTTAATAGGAAGAGTCTTCCCACTTATCTGACTAATTTTTAGGATCTAATCTACTTAAAAGGAGTGTCTACCTATATGCCTGCCTGAATGGGGAAGGGGGGGCAGGGCTGGCTACTATATGGGATGTGTTCCTATCTACAGGTGGCACAAATGAGGGCCCTGTAGTTGGTTGGGGGAAGTTTAACTGTTTGGAGTCTAACATGTTTGTGTGGTAAATTCTGCAGGGACGAGTTGTGGCCGGGAGAAGACGTCATGGTGGTCTAGACCAGGTGAAGAAAGAAAAGAGAGAGCTACTCATCAGAAAAGATGTCACATGTGAGTCTATAATTGTAACTGCACAGTAATCACTTATGTGTGCAGAACCTGTTTACACTGGTATCTAGTGGTCTTAGTGTAACGGTTTATATTCAATAATAGTACAATGGTATTATTCAGACCATTTATGGTGGTGATATGTGATCATGATGTGACGGTATTATTAGGTGCTTGTATATTGTTGTTATTGATATTATGGGTCTTGATATAATGATTTGCAGTTGTAGGAGGGCACAAGGTGCCATTGTGGATGGACGGTATGTGTCACCGATGTCCCTGGCATCAGTGAAGTAAAAGCCAATAATGTATTTTGTGTCAGTAACACTAGGTTACTGACATCTGTTTGTTAGTTCATAGAACAGCTGCCTTAAGCAGATGATCCGGGTCCGACTTTTACTGGAATGGCCGAAGAGATGGGTGGAACGGTCATTCCCACACTCCAGGTCCAGGCTTTACCAGGACTGTAAGAGCCTGGAGCTAGTGAGAGACAGGTGTGGTTCCAGGACTGAAATGCGTCAGTCTGCAGAGGGAAGAGCGCTGTGCTGGAGGTGTTAAGTGTGCTCTGCCATTGCATGGAAGACTGGATCCAAGGATCCACTACTGATGCATCCAAACAGATGAGATCACCAAGCACTGGCGGAGGACTTATATGCAACTGTTTAAAGCTGAAGTAAGCTGATGTTTTGTTTTGATACCTGCTGTGCAAGACTTACCTACTGTGAATGTTTTGTGGATGAAATAAACCACATGTGTTATCCCTGAGCATTTGCCTGCCAGTGTGCTTAACCTGGGGCTACCATTTGAGCTACACCCTACACAGTATATTGGTATTAGTCACTATATGGTATTGATATGTGGGGTATTATATGGTCTCTGTATATGGTAGCTATTGGTGATATCGATCTGGTTTGGTCAATAACATTATGGTGGTGTTAGTCACTATATAGTGGTGACATATGCTGAAAAATGTAGCCTTTGTACTGACCCATAGAATACAGATAACGTATGAATTAAACTGTTCAGTATAAACTCCAACAAAAACTAAATCCAAAAAACAAAGGCACAATTGCATTTTTTTCCTGCTCACCCCACTTTTTTTGGGGGAAGGGGAGACGAGGAGGAAAAGGGAACATACATTTTGACTGTATTACTTGTTTTTTTTTGGCCTCATTTGAAATAAATTTTCTTCTGTTAGACAATTCCTTTAAATAGAAATAATTTTCTTCAGTGTGCTACACCGCAGACATCCTTTATGTCAAGTTGACAACCTGTCATTGGAAAGTCTTGGTCCACAGCCGTTGTCTGGTGGTAGAGGGGCCCAAGCTGAAATTTTGTACCCGGGCCCATGATTCTTTAGCTACACCCCTGAGACTGACTCACCTCACCTCTCTTAAACATCAAGATTATGAACTTTTTTGAATGTTTTCCACTTGTGAATAATCTTTCTCACTAAACAATGATAGTCTTCAAATTGTTTGTAAATGGTGTTATTACCCTTTCCAGTAGAAGGGAAACAATTGCTTCTCTAAGATAATTGATGCAGCTTTCTACCTTTGCATTCTGTTAACATATTCCTAAATATTCTACTCCCACAACCTGAAAATTTTTTGTTTATATACGAGTGGCCACAATTAATCATAACCCCTTACCGACATTTGAAATATGAATACATCATAATCCCAGTAATCCCGCTACATAGGCGGCAGGAGCTGGCTGCTAATTGCAACTGGCACCTGCTGGTAATATCAAGGCACAGAGCCGCCTCCATTCCCTGCTGTTTAACTCTTCAGATGCCGTGGCGATCATTGTCACAGCATCTAAATGAATAGGAAATGGTGCTCCGTGCCATTCTCACTCCGATCGGCACCCCGGTTGCGATATCGCAGGATGCTGATAATTTAACATGGCGGCTAGAAGCCCCTTGCAGGGTGTGCTTGGACCGCCTTCTTTTAACACCCTTTTAAATTGTTTATGCATAACGATCAAGGTCTCTATGGTCAAGTGGGGAACTCAATATTACTGTGAAGAAAAAAAGGTTTTTAATGTACACTGATCAAAAAATAAAGGGAACACTTAAACAACACAATGAAACTCCAAGTCAATCACACTTCTGTGCAATCAAACTGTCCAGTTATGAATCAACACTGATTTTGAATACATTTTTCCTGCTGTTGTGCAAATGAAACAGGCAACAGGTAGAAATGATAGGTAATTAGCAAGACAACCCCTATACAGGAGTGGTTCTGCAGGTGGTAACCACGGACCATTTCTCTGTTCTCATCATTATTGGCTATTGTTTTGGTCACTTTTGAATTTTTGTCATTGCTCTCACCCTTAGAGGTAGCTTGAGGCAGAGTCTACAACCAACAGAAGTTGCTGAGGGAGTGTTGTTCATCTAGGATACTATATTTACTATTTTGCCATAGGCAAACTTAAACTCTATCAGTTCTCTATCTATTAAACACTAAAACGTAACTTTTATTATATCTAACTCTTAACCTCTATACACACTATTTAAAAACCTGATCTCTATCCTCATCATTTAACCCTTTTTGCTTCTGAGAGAGGGAATAACTCCCTTTCTATCATCAAGTCCTGGTGGAACCCCACCTATTAACAGGAGAGCCTTATATCTATAGCAAAGTACTAGCTTCAGTAAGGGATCCCAAGCCAACTACTTGGGCAGTCGTCCTAATACTCATAGACACAGAACAAATAAGGTCCCCTTGTGACACCGTCTGCAGCAGGTGACAATTGTAGACAGAGGTGAGAGATCACAATTTAAAACGTCATGCCTGAACCTCGCCGACATGTTTCGCCAGCTAACCTGGCTTTATCAAGGCTTAGAGGTCCGATCACATGTGGTCTGAGCTCACTTCCTTTTATATCATGTTAGGTAAACACCCCATACAGGTGCTCACCAATTAGCTATCAGAGAATCCACATAAAACCCACTCCCCCTTCCGCGCGTGCACACTCATAACATGTCCTGCTGAAGCTGCCACCATGCTCTCATGAGCAACAACCTTCAGTCAAATTTGCCATCTCCATAACAGGCTTGCGCCCCATCTTACCGTACTGCCCGTGCCAATGCACTGCACCAACAAAACACCTCAGCCTGACTGTGATGGGCTTCCATCTCACTTCGCTCATATTATTGCAACTGCGTGCCTCACCTAGAATGAACTAAGCAGACTAGGTATCACATTACACAGCACACTGCCATCTTTGTCAATTCCCATAAGCCCCCATAAGGGGGAGTGGGTTTTATGTGGATTCTCTGATAGCTAATTGGTGAGCACCTGTATGGGGTGTTTACCTAACATGATATAAAAGGAAGTGAGCTCAGACCACATGTGATCGGACCTCTAAGCCTTGAAAAGCCAGGTTAGCTGGCGAAACATGTCGGCGAGGTCAGGCATGGCGTTTTAAATTGTGATCTCTCACCTCTGTCTACAAGTGTCACCTGCTGCAGACGGTGTCACAAGGGGGCTTTATTGTTCTGTGTCTATGAGATTAGGGACGACTGCCCAAGTAGTTGGCTTGGGATCCCTTACTGAAGCTAGTACTTTGCTATAGATATAAGGCTCTCCTGTTAATAGGTGGGGTTCCACCAGACTTGATGATAGAAAGGGAGTTATTCCCTCTCTCAGAAGCAAAAAGGGTTAAATGATGAGGATAGAGATCAGGTTTTTAAATAGTGTGTATAGAGGTTAAGAGTTAGATATAATAAAAGTTACGTTTTAGTGTTTAATAGATAGAGAACTGATAGAGTTTAAGTTTGCCTATGGCAAAATAGTAAATATAGTGATCAAAAGTCACTCTTAGTTCTCTTGCGAGATTCCCAATTTTTTGGAGATTATGTTCATCGAGGATGGCACATTAATGCGAGATGTGGTAAGAAGGTTAGCTGTGTTTATCAGAACAGTGTCCAGAGCATACAACAGATACTAGGAGACAGGCCAGTACAGCAGGAGACTGCTAACTCCTACTTTTTGCAAGGAGAAACAGGAGGAGCAGTGCCAGAGCCCTGCAAAATTACCTCCAGCAGGCCACTAATATCCATGTGTCTGCTCAAACTATCAGACAAAGACTCCATGAGGGTGATATGAGGGCGATTGGCATTTGCCAGAGAACACCAAGATTAGCAGATTTGACATTCTCACGCTGTGGTCTTCACAGATGAGAGCAGGTTCACACTCAGCACATGTGACAGATGTGAAAGATTCTGAAAAGATGCCGTGGAGAACGTTTTGCTGCCTGCAACATCCTCCAGCATGACCGGTTTGGCAGTGGGTCAGTAATGGTGTTGGTAGGCATTTCTTTGGAGGGCCGCACAGCCCTCCATATGCTGGCCAAAGATACCCTGACTGCCATTGGGTACCAGGATGAGACCATATGCAGGTGCAGTGGGACCTGGGTTCCTTCTGATACATGACAATGCTAGACCTCAGGTGGCTGACGAGTGTCAGCAATTCCTGCATGATAAAGGCATTTATGATATGGACTGGCCTGCCCATTTCCCAGACTTGAATCCAATCGAGAACATCCAGGACATCATGTCTCGTTTCATCCACCAATGCCACGCTGCACCACAGACTGTTCGGAAGTTGACTGATGTTTTAATCCAGATATGGGAGGAGATCCCTCAGAAGAACATCCTTCGCCTCATCAGGAGCATGCCCAGGTGTTGAAGAGTGGTCTTACAGGCACGTGGAGGTCACACATACTACTGAACCCCATTTCCTTGTCTTGAGGCATTTCCACTCAAGTTGGATCAGCCTGAAGTTTGATTTTCCACTTTGATTTTGATTTATCATTCCAAATCCAGACCTCCATGGGACATTAATTTAGATTTTCATTGATCATTTTTTATTTTTCTCAACGCATTCCACCATCTAATCAATAAGAAATTGCAACTGGAATATTTAATTCATTGAGATCAGGATGTGTTATTTTAGTTTTCCCTTTATTTTTATTAGCAGTGTATAAAAAATACTAAAAGTAAATTTTACAAATAAAGACAAATTGTAAAAAATAATAACATATAACTGATATTGCCATGCACATAAAAGTCTGATCTATTATAATATAACTCATCCGGTATGCTAAACACTGTAGAAGAAAAAAAATGTAAATGCCAAAATAGTTTTTTTGGGGGGTTATTTCACATTCCCTAATAGTTAGAATAAAAGTGACCCCAAAAATCACATCTATTTCATAACGGTATCAATAAAAAGCATACTTCAGCCTGCAAAAAATGCAATCTCACTCAGGTCTATAGGTAGAAGTACAAAAAAGTTAATGGTCACAGAAAATAGTGCTGCGGCACAAATGTATAAAATAGAAAATGTTTGAATTTTATGGTACCAAAACATAATGAATACCTTACATATTTGGTTTAGCCAGAATCGCGTCAACCTGCAGAACACAGATAATACATTATTTGTACCTAAGAGTGAGCAGCGTAAAAATAAAAACCGCTGCAAAACATGACACAAGTAGTGTTGAGCGATTGCGTTGGCTATCGAGATCGATCGATAGTCGATAGTCGGCCGCTATCGATAAGGTTTTTCGATAGTGAGCATCGATTATGAGCGATTACCATTAAAGTCTATGGGAGAGCAACAACACCTTCATTATTACACCCAAACAAGGCTGGAGAAGCTGAAATTAACATCCACAACAGTCAAATGGATACATGCTACATCTTAGGCAACACACTTAGGTTATAAAAGTCACAGAAAAAAAGTCACAGACCATTTACTATCCCTGTCTTGTACCACAGCAGACCCTTAAACCTGCATCCCCCAAACAAATTAAAAGTGCCAGAAGGCAGTATGATTTGAACCATCATGTTACTTGAACTGGAATTAAATTTTCCTTGTCCTGGAACGCGCATGACCCCCAAAACCCTGCATGACCCCAGATTAAAAAGTGCTGCAAAAAGGAGTCTTTCAACACCATTTTAGTTTAAACTGGACATTGACTTAACCTGCCCTGGACCCAGTATGACCATTAAACCTGTCTGACCCCAGATTAAAAAGTGCGGGAAAAGGAGTCTGTTATGTCTGTATCTGTTATGTTTTCAGTATAATACACGGTATTTTTTGCACCTTTCAATTCACCTGTGAATATAGAATTGCTGTTTTAAGATTTACGTAGATGCTGCGTCAATAAACAATGCTGGTGTGCAAAAAGTCAAAAAAACGTAACTGTTATTTTTTGATATAATTAACGGTATTTTTTGAACCTTTAAATTCTCCTGTGGTGAATATAGAATTGCTGTTTTAAGATTTACGTAGATGCTGCGTCAATGAACAATGCTGGTGCTCAAAAGTCAAAAAACACTTTACTGTTATTTTTTTGGTTATAATAAACGGTATTTTTTGCACCTTTCAATTCACCTGTGGTGAATATAGAATTGCTGTTTTAAGTTTACGTGGATGCTGGTCAATGAACAATGCTGGGTGCGCAAAAGTCAAAAAACACTTTTAACTGTGATGTTTCGTCGATACACGGTATTTTTGGCAACAAACAACCTGTGCTGACTACAAGATTGCTGTATTGTAATTTAACTGCAAGGTTGGATATATCAAGTCACAGGTGTAATGGGTAAAATTGAAAATGAAACACCTATCTGAAATGTATACTGATAATAAAAGTGGAGTTTTGCAGCTAACAAAGAGATCTGCAGTTACTAGAAATGATGTGTATCCAATATAAGTTCAGGTGCCCAATATCCAGTAAATATTTCAATAGCAAATGTTAAAAATAAAGATATTCCACTACAAAGTCTACACTAAGTCTTGGTGAACTTTATCCATGTTCTTTATAGATAGAGCTTGTCTGGTGTTGCCCCCCGGGCCCTCCCCCCCCCCCCCGCTCCCCCGCCGTGAATTTACAGCGGTAGATGCTGCTTTAAAATTTCTTTGCTAACTACATAAAATCTTCAAATCTCTAATCTAACTAAATTGGAAGGATCAACAGTAATAGTAGAGGTTTCTCTGTGCAGAAATAGACTAATTTTGCTGAGCTGTTTGGCCACAGGCAGAGCGCAGGTCCTTATCCCTATGAGACGCTGAGAGACACTGAGGCTGAAACAGGAAACGCTGTTTCTATGTAAACGAGGTCATGTGATTTTTCAGCCAATCGCAACCATACACATCCCAGTCATGACGTCGCACACACATCTCACCCTGCTCTATTCTGTAATCTGATTTGCTGGCCGCCAAAATTACAGGAAGCGCCGAAAAAGGCGCGATCTTAAATGATGATGCTCAGATTTTAACCTTAATTATCGCATGATCTGGAAATTTCGATCACCATAAAAACCTTGCCGATTTCAACTTTATCGATAAAAATCGCTCAACACTAGACACAAGTACTTTGTTTCTTCATAATTTGCCCCACTTAGAATTTTTTGTAGTTTTCCAGAATATTCTATGGTATGGTGATTGACACCATTAGAAAGTACATGTTGCCCACAAAATAAAAGCCCTCAAATGTCTATGTAATTGGAAAAATTAAAAAGTTATGGCTCTGGAAGGCGTGAAGGAAAATAACTAATGTGACAAAAAAATGTCCTGCGTCTGGAAGGGGTTAATTGGCAGAGCTACTTATACTCTTAGGATAACATGTATGGCGCTGACATGACAGTTCTAAATCGATATAGGGAGTATAGAATATGACACTATGTAAAGTGGGGGGAAAAAGTATTTAGTCAGCCACCAATTGTGCAAGTACTCCCACTTAAAAAGATGAGAGAGGCTTGTAATTGACATCATAGGTAGACCTCAACTATGAGAGACAAAATGAGAAAACAAATCCAGAAAATCTGATTGTCTGATTTGGAAAGAATTTATTTGCAAATTTTGGTGGAAAATAAATATTTGGTCACCTACAAACAAGCAAGATTTCTGGCTCTCACAGAAATGCAACTTCTTCTTTAAGAGGCTCCTCTGTCCTCCACTCATTACCTGTAGTAATGGCACCTGTTTGAACTTATCAGTATAAAAGACACCTGTCCACAACCTCAAACAGTCACACTTTAAACTCCACTATGGTGAAGACCAAAGAGCTGTCAAAGGACACCAGAAAAAAATTGTAGGCTGCACCAGGCGGAAAGATGACTTGCAAAAGGCAAGCGTTGGTGTAAAGAAATCAACTGTGGGAGCAATAATTTAAAGCTCAAGCCCCACTGAAAATTCCCTCGATCGGGGTCCACGCAAGACTCCCCCTGTGGGGTAAAAAATGTCAAAAGAACGGTGAGAAAAAATCTGAACCACACAGGGGGACCCTAGTGAATGAACTACAGAGAGCTGGGAACAATGTGACAAAGGTACCATCAGAAACACATTTCACCCCCGGGGATCATTCAGTCCCCGTGTGTCCCCCTGCTTAAGCAGAATTGGTCGGGGGCCTGTGTGAAGTTTGCTAGAGAGTTTTTGGGTGATCCAAAGAAATGAGGAAAGTCAATGAAACCCAAAGTAGAAAATCGTTGTTTGGAGGAAAGAGAAGATGGTTGTCCAAAGAAAAACCATACCTACTTTTGAAGCAGGGGGGTGCAAAAAAATCATGTTTTTGGGGTTTTCTCTTGCAAAGGGGGCCCGGATGACCGTTGTGTACTGAAAGAATGAATGGGGCCATGTATCGTGAGTTTTGAGTGCAAACCTCCTTCCATCGCAAGGGCATTGAAGGTGAACGTGGGTGGGTCTTTCAGCCTGACAATGATCCCCAAGCACACCCCCAGGGCAGCGAAGGGTGGCTTCGTAAGAAGATTTCAAGGTCTTGGAGTGGCCCCAGCCAGTTCCAGATTCAACCCCCTAGAAAACGTTTGGAAGGAGTTTAAAGTCGGGGTTGCCAGAGACAGCCAAAATCACCCGCCTAGGGGTCTGCTGGAGAAATGGGCCCCCCCCATACCAGCAACAGTATGTGCCAACTTTGGACTTACAGAAAAACGTTTCACCCCTATCATTGCCAAAAAAAGGATATATAACAAAGTATTGGATGAACTTTTTTTTATTGTATGTTGAAACCCAAAAGGGGTTTTTTTTTCCTGCGGGTGGGAGTAGGTGCAATATATGTAAATATGGTAACAAAGAAAAATGTTTTTAAAAAAAATGCGCAAACCCCTTACAAGGAAAAAAAGGATAAAAATTTTATAACTTGTGACACCAATCATGTTGTTTATGGAATTTATTGTAGCATATGTAACCAACTCTACGTAGGAAGCAATATCCACAAACTAAAAACTCGTATAGTGGAACATATAACCGGCATTAGGAAAGGAAATATTACATATAAAAATAGCACAATGCCGCCGACAAACTTTAGTCATTTCACTTTATATTGTGAACTTCTTCTTTAATAAACGATCAAACCATGAGATCCATACAACATGAAAAGTGCTATTTAGCAACAATATATCAAAAGATTTAAAGGAAAACCTGTAATCCACAGTCCGTAGTGGTCTCCAGCCGTCCGGCATAAACGCTGACTTATCACGTGTATTCGTGTAGGCTGGGTTCTGTGCTGCTGTTCGGCCTACAGCTGACTGTTACGTCTCTTGTCTGTGACGCGATGTTTCGGGGGAAGGCACGCCCCCTTTCTCAAGCGACGCTTGTTATATGAAGTATATGGCAGGTGGGGTCCTGTCTATGCCGCAGTAACCTGTAATTGAAAAGTGCCGGGACGTACTTTGTTTGAAAGGAAATATTAGTCATTCAGGTGCAGTAAGGTACTTTATTGAAAAACATGCAGGGAACATGGATAGTTTTTCCTATTTTGGTACAGAGAAAGTGGAACGTTCAATATGGGGTGGAGATTGGCAACAGCAGGTAAGGCTCTGGGAAGCATACTGGATATTAGAATTAGACAGTAGAGTACCTACTGGGTTAAATTATCGGAATGTTCTAGTCTTTATTTATTAATAGGATTCTGCACCTTTAAAAAAGCGATGCATTTTATAATGGTTTATTTTGTTTTTGTATTGGTGTTAAGTTTTAATTGTATATGATAATTCTGTATTGTAAGCTTCTAAGGGTTGAATGATATGACGTTGAATTTGACATGTTACTCTTCCCCTTATTTAAGCTGGAGAAAACAAGTGTATAACCAAGCTGTGAACAAGGGCAAGTATTATGCCTGAAACGCGTTGGTGATTTTTAAAGTATTTTACCCTCTGCACATTTAGACTTCAACACAGAATACAAAAATTTTTCGCTACTTATTTTCCACCAAAATTTGCAAATAAATTCTTTCCAAATCAGACAATGTGATCTTCTGGATTTGTTTTCTCATTTAGTCTCTCATAGTTGAGGTCTACCTAGGATGTCAGTTACAGGCCTCTCTAATTTTTTTAAGTGGGAGAACTTGCACAATTGGTGGCTAACTAAATACTTTTTTTCCCACCATATGGAACAGTGTTATGCACCAAACATCATTCCAAACACAATTTTTGCCGCATTCAAAAGTGTTGTGTCTAATGCAGACTGAACCAAGTACCACTATTTATACATATGTCGGACAGGGCTATGCTGTGTCGGACTGGGGTGCCTAAGGCTCACCAGAGAAGTTGATTTTAGGGGCCCACTGTGCCTCCCTGCCTCTGCTACCGGTACGTTGTTCCGCCCAGTCTCACGTCAACTTGGGGCGCTGGGTCTTGTGAGTCTCCCTCATCTAATTGCAGCACGATACTGGGTAGTAAACATAAAAGGTCTAAAGATATATACTACCCTCCCTGAATTATACCTTTTATATAAAAAAAATATAAATAGATAGATAGATAGATAGATAGATAGATAGATATAACACAAAATGCTAAGTATAAAACCACTAAATAATGGCCATATAGTTCCCAAATAACATCAGTACACAAATCCAGAATCCCAAGGCTATCACCCAAAATTCCACTAAGACCATATAGCACAACACCATGACCACATAGTAACCGAATACTACCACCAGACCATGACCACATATCACCACCACATAGTGACTGATTAATACCACAACATTATGGCCACAAATCACCACCTCATAGTGACTGAATAATACCTCCACAAAGAGACTGAATAATACCTCCACACCATGACCACATATCACCATCACATAGTGACTGAATAATACCTCCACACCATGATCACATAGTGATTGAATAATACCACCAAATATCATGATCACATAGTGACTGAATGATACACA